>VOQK01029567.1:15599-26084 GCA_015052645.1 Benitochromis conjunctus | reverse complement strand
GAATTTCAGTCTGTAGATGTGCAAAGCTGGTAGAGACATACCCTAAAAGACTGGCAGCTGGAATTGCAGCAAAAGGTGGTTCTACAAAGTATTGACTCAGGGGGCTGAATAATTACACACACCCCACTTTTCAGTTATTTATTTGTAAAAAATGTTTGGAATCATGTATGATTTTTGTTCCACTTCTCACGTGTACACTACTTTGTATTGGTCTTTCACGTGGAATTCCAATAACATTGATTCATGTTTGTGGCTGTAATGTGACAAAATGTGGAAAAGTTCAAGGGGGCCCAATACTTTTGCAAGCCACTGTATATTTAGCTCAAACACCAAGTGCTTCAGAGTTACTAGCTATAGGGCTGCAATACAATCTATAACATAGCTCCACACCTTACAGAAGTGTAACTGCACGTCACTGTTTGGTCACATGCAGTATAACCACAGTATTTTTAACACCAAAAAGATCCAATGAAATCCATTCAGCTGTCATTCTCTTCCTTACTCACTACACTAATGCAATAATTAGAGTTTGCAAGTATAGGCATATACTGCTTTCCCATTTTCATGGCTCTGACAGTACATGTATAGACTCAGTCAGACTGAAGTTTTTCCTTTCTGCATTTCAGGAAGTATTAGCACTAAGCCCAGCCCAAAATACAACGCAAAAGTGGATGTGAGGCATCAGCAGGAGAAATGTAAAAACTCTGGGATACTGACACTCAGTATGCCTGTGTGTAGCAAGTGTTTTGTCTTTTACTGCAGTGGATCTGCAGTTACCTGAGCTAAGTACAGCAGCTTCAATAAGCTTTATAATTTTTTAAGTATCAAGGGTTGTTATAATTACTGTCCTCCGTTTAAAAAAAAAATAATAATAATAATAATAATTCTCACTGCGTGGCTGCATATGTTTTCCTCTACTCATGAAAAGGTTATTCATAATATTTGGTTGCTACGATATTTGCAAGTGAAGAGTACAACAGGCCTGGTAATATAAGACCAACCACTCCAAATAATACTTAAAAATATTGTCTCCACTTTACGGACATTAATGGTATTATTTGCTAAACAGATGTTTATTCCTTCAGCAAATACTACACACCAACAAAATAACAAAGAATTTAAGTAGTTGGTGTATGGGCTGCCCTGTTGAGACACAGTCAGCCAAGCAAATCGCATCATGCACAGACATACATGCAGCATATTCTGGATTTAGCAAAGTAGTGGAACAGTGACTATAAAGTTGATCTTTGCAGCACTCATTTTCACATACCCTCAGCAATGACCTGGAAAAACGATGACCAATACATTGAGTGGAATGTAGCAACCATTCATTATTGATGTCTCTCTGTTTGCAGCCAGTTGAAGATGTGGAAGAATGCACTTGCCCCACTTCTTCTTCACCAGGTAATTCAATTATTCGTGCTGAGGGAACTGAAATACCACTTATCAGACTAACAGCAATTGACATTTTACTTTTTAATTTAAATTTGACAGTAATAATAATATGATGGTTACACTTTGGGACAGGAGGGAGTTAGTTTGCACATTTGCAGCACAATTTGGTTATCCATGATGGGCACTGTGTTGTACTCAATACAACTAGAAGAATAAGTGGCTAAATTATTAAAGAGGACCTATTCTGCTACTTTCAGCTTCATATTTCATTTCTTTCACTGTAAGAGCGCATTACATAATTCAGTTTAGAAAACTTGGGGCGACACGTTGGCGCAGTGTTTAGCCCTGTTGTCTCACAGCAGGAAGGTTCTGGATTTGAATCCCTTCATTGTGGACTCTGCATATTCTCACTGGGTATTCCACCTTCCTCCCACAGTCCAAAGATATGCTTTTTCAGTGTGAATGGTTGTCTCTCTATGGTAGCCCTGTCCAGGTTGTACCCCTGCCTTTCACCAGTTAAGCTGGGATAGTCTAGAGCCCCTTTGCGACACCATTCCCTCTCCTTTTAGGACCCTCTTATAACAATTGGCTGTAAACAACAAAGGAAAAGGCTTGTCAGTGGGGCTTTGTGTGCTTTGAGCAGTGCTGTTGACTATACTGAGTGTTGAACGTAGCGTTTTTTACTACCTAAGCACTCCAAGTGCTTTACATAACATGCTTCATTCACCCATTCAAAAGTACTTCTTTCTGTGCTTAAAAGCTTTCTAACATTGGGGTTAGTATGTTGCCCAAGGATATTTGGCGTGCAGACTGCAGCAGCCAAATACCACCAACCTTCCAATTAGAAGGTGACCTGCTCTACCTCCTGAGCTAGAGCCAACCAGACTAAAGCAGTTAGATAAGCTTTTTGCCTTAAAGGGATTACTTGGATGTTATCAAACTTTTACCATGTTAAATGTGTTTGTTTTTTTTCATTGAAACAGAAAGTAATGACGAATCGAATATTTCCACTTTAAAAATGTTACTCTGTAATCTGCTTGAACTAACTCAATCTTCTTTGTCCATCTCTGAGTTCAGACTATCCCAAAGAACTACAGTTTATAACGAACCCCTGTGAGAAGTGCTTCTGCCCGGCACCCCCTCCCAAAATCAGCGACCTCATGAATGACAAAGATGTGCTGGACTTGCTGCGGCTCAAATTGGATCCAAACCACTGCACCATCAAAAACTGGAAAAACTTTGCGAGTCGTTGGGGGATGAGCTATGACGAACTGACCCTGCTGGAGCATCGGACCCAGGGCTCCTTGTCCCACAGCCCCACCCAGGAGTTCCTGTTACGCTACAACCAGAAGACAGTCACTGAGCTCACTGAACTTTGCCGCATCTATCAGCGCATTGATGTGCTGCGACTGCTGCAGAGCTGGATAGAGAAGGATTGGCCATCGCGCTGGCAACACACACATTAATCGATTTGAGTTTTAATCTTTCAGGGTTGTACTTGATTTCCTAATTTTCATAAGCTTTGATACATGCTACCAATTTTTTTTTTTTTGTATCTTTAGTAAATGACCTTGTGAAACAGATAAAACAATGCTCTAGAAACTGTAGAGAACATGGCACAGTACTGATCTCATGCTGTTATGGATATAATAACTACAATGAAAAGTCATAGATGTGATCAGTGGACGCAGACCCAGATCACTAAATCATTTCTTACTTTGGAATTTGTGTGACCTGACATTGGCACACCCACTAAAGGTTCTGAGACTTTGGAGAAGTGTTAAAAATTGGCATTAACTCAATCAGATGGAGTTAATTATTCAAATTCAAGCAATGATGTTGAGGTCACTGCTGTAGAGCAAAATGTCATTTTCTTACTTTCTGTCAGTTTTTCAAAGGCTGTTTAAATATTTGCTAAAACATGGGCACAGGCAGAAAGAAGTCACTGTGCCATGCAACTCATTCCCGCTCTCAGCGGGAAGTTACAGGACAAAACACTGGAGTTGGACACTGAAATCATTACTGGATAGACACTTTTATACACAGTAATTCCACTGACTTCACTAACCTAAATTTCACACTTAATTCTGAGACAGAAGACCATGTATGGATACACAGAGTTTTTAAGGGAAATGTCGACAACAGCAAATGTTATTTTTTTCCCACCCAATACCCAGAAGTACTCATTCCTATCAACCTTAACTGTTTCAGTTTTTCTGTTCAGCAAAATATGAAAAAGGAAATCCAGATGATTTCAGAAACACTAGCATGGCACTAGGTGCAGAGAATTTCTTATTCCCCCCTTTTTTCTTTAGGATTTTCTGCTTTGGTGTGGGTTTTTGTTTTGGGCTTTTTGGGGGAAAAAAAAAACATGAGGCCATGTTAGCAGGATCCGTTTCACAACTTTTTGAATACCAATAATTAGCATAAATAAAGCTGAAAGTAGAACCATGTTATAAACATTAGTTTGAATCAGCTAGTATATTAAAATTATAAAATTATAAACACCTTTTGTAAAATTACCCAAAGAAAACTTTCGGAAAGAAAATAATCTGTAAACTAAAACTAATAAGCATGTATACCAAGTATTTTTTAAGAGCTTTTGTTTTATCACTGAAATAAACATGTAAAAACCTTGTCAATGTTTTTGTCATTTTAAAATGTTAAATTGCAATATCAGAACAACCTCAAAGGCTCGTGTGATACGAGAGACTCATTTGATATTCATAAATTAGTATCACATAATTTACTAATTATTGTGTTTACATGGAAATTAGCCATGTAATGAGGTTGTTACAATTTTATAACAACATTTTCAACATATCAAGTGGTACTGGAAAAATGGACAATGGGTTAAATCACTTATGGAGGGATGTTTCCAATAATTAGATAATATCTCTGGCTTTAATTAATGGACATTCTTATTTTTGCTCAAGTAGTAGTGCATTTTGTTTCAAAATTCTTAAATAAGGAAGAGCTAAAGCATATTTTAAGTATTGTAATGATTTATTGAACAGAGTAACACATTCACACAATTCATTTATCCTTCAAAATATTTAAAGGTATATAGTAAAGCACTTCCTAGACAAAGTTTATGGCGATCACAAGCAATACTGAAAGTTAAGTAATGTAGTTTCAAATTAACATTTAGAAAAAGCTTATAAATAACAGGAAAATATACAGATTGTATCAACAACTGAACTCTATTAGGCTAAATTATTATTAAAATTACAACAAGATGGACAGTTTAGCATGGATTAGTTGCAGCTAGTCTCTCTTTTTATGTCACAAACTATTGCATGAAAATCAGTTAAGCTGTATGTATTTATACATTTATGGACTGGAACTTCATTTATTAGGCCAACCTTTGAACAATCAGTTGGCTTCAGAATCCTTGACATTAAGGCCAAGCATATTAGAAAGGCTCAATGAATATTTGTCATTTTCATCTGATGTAGAAATATCAGGTACGGTCAGCCCCAGCATAGACTCTGGTTTGTCTACTTTGAAAGTACCTCCTCTGACTAAAGATGAATCTCCTGCACCTGTAGATGTATTAGCATCAAGACTTGCACCAGTGAGTTGTAGGTCAAGACCAGTTTTCTCTTCAGTTGGTGACAGATTAACTGAGGGTGCCTTTTCTTTAGCGATTTTCAATCTCTCCAAAATGTCAATCTTTTCTCCTGGTTTTGATGTTGCATTCACTACTGGCAAGCGGATTCGTTTACTGAAAACATAATCCCTTTCCTCCAAGTCAGATTTTATTGAGCTCAATGTATCAGTAATTCCTCCAGTGCTATCAGTGTTGGTTTTGGGCAATCTGTGGAACTTGAATGCAGGAACCTCCACCTCTGGGTGTGCCACATCAGAGTCAGAGCCACACCCCTCAAGATCTGCACTGGCATTAGCCTCTAGAGATTTTGTTTTAGACCCAAAAAGGCTGAACTTTGGGAACTTGAAATGTGGCAATTTGGACTTTTCAAAACTTGCATCTACATCTGGAGCTTTCACATCTACATCAGGTCCTTTAATATCACCTACTTTTGGTGCATTCAAATCTACTGCAGGAACAGAGGTGTGTGCAGCTGTTGTAGGCATATCCATGTTGACTCCAGGTACTTTAATTCCAGTTTCAACTGAGGGATTAATACTGGGAACTTCTACTTCAGGACTTGAAAGATCAAGTTTTGGATGCTTGTAATGTGGCCTTTTGAAGTCACCAAGGTGGGTATTCAAATCTGGATCTGGAGTTTTTAACTGGATATTGGAACCTTTGAGGTCTGCTTTTGGCAGGTTGACATCCAAATCTGGAGATTTCACATTGGTATCAGGTGTTTCTAGTTCAATTTTTGACATTCTGGTGTCTATGTTTGGTCCTGAGAGACTACCATCAATTTTTGGTGGATAAAGGTTGACATTTGGTGTTTTCAAGCTGAGATCAGATGACTGGAGGCCAGCTTTTGGCAGATGAAGACTGGGTGCCTTGATATTGGTTTCAGGCAAACCAGCATCCACGTTGGGACCTTCAATCTTTGGAGTAGAAAGGTTCAGGTCTGGTATGTTAATGTTAGTTTTTGGTGCAGAAAGATCAATACCGGATTTAAGACCAGCATCCAGATCTATGCCTGGAGTACCAATATCTCCCTCAATTTTGGGGGTCAAGAGATTCAAGTCTGATGCTTTTAGTTCAACATTGGGTGCTCTTAAGTCTGCATTAGGTAACTTTGCATTTACATCAGGAAGAGACAGACCTAAATCTGGACTTTTTAGATCAGCATCAACATCAAGATTAGGTCCTTTCACTTTTGGTGCTGATGAGCCAAACTTTGGCCATTTTATTTGGGGAAGCTTGATTTTTCCGGCATGGCCATCAACCTCTGGAGCTTGAATATCTACATTGGGGCCTTTTAGATCAGCTTTTGGTAAATTTACGTCAAGATCTGGTGCATCAAGACTACCATTAAGTTTTGGTACAGACAATGAAAGGGGTTCTGCTCTGAGGTTTACATTAGGTGCATCCACTTCAGCTTTTGGTATATCAAGACTTGCATCAATATTAGGTGTTTTAAAATCAGCATCCACACTGGGACCCTGGACTTGTGATCCTTTGAGTTTTGGTAATTTCAATTTAGGAAACTTCACCTTAGCATCAGGTGCATCAAGGTCAAGATCTGGACCACTAAGGTTAAGGTCTGGGGCACTGATATTGCTGTCAATATTTGATGCAGAAAGATTAACATCTGGTGCACTTATTTCTGTACCAGGCTTTTTGAGGCCCACCTCTGGTACTGTCACATTAGAATCAATATCAGCCTTTGGACCTTTCAGTGTGCCAAATTTGGGTTTCTTGAAGTGGAACCATTTTAATTTTCCAGATGGGCCTTCAATGTCAACATCTGGAGACTCTAGATCAAATTTGGGGGCTTCCAGATCAGCTTTTGGTAATTTTAGATCCACATCTGGTGCATTTATCTCGCTATCAATCTTTGGAGCTGAAAGATTCAAGTCGGGGGTTGAAACATCAGCATCTAAATCAACATCTGGTCCATTAATCTTAGGACCTGAGAGTGACCATTTTGGCTTATATAAGATGGGCAGTTTGATCTTTCCAGATGGAGATTCAATGTCTACATTTGGTGCTTTAACATCGGCTTTGGGTAAAGTCAGATTGCCATCAGGTGCTTCAGCAGACAGACTGAGGTCAGGTGCTTTCACATCAGCATTAAGATCAGCATCTGGAGTTTTCACCTTTGGCCCAGAAACCAAGAATTTAGGTTTTCTCAGTGTTGGGAACTTCATTTTGCCAGAAGGTGGGTCTATGTCAGCATCTGGTGCTTTGATATTAACATCAGCTTTTGGTAAATTCAGATCAGCATCAGGTGCTTCAGCAGACAGACTGAGGTCAGGTGCTTTCACATCAGCATCAACATCTGGGGTTTTCACCTTTGGCCCAGAAACCAAGAATTTAGGTTTTCTCAGTGTTGGGAACTTCTTTTTACCAGAAGGTGGGTCTATGTCAGCATCTGATGCTTTGATATCAACATCAGCTTTGGGTAAATTGAGGCTCATGTCCTCATCAATTTTTGGAACTGAAAGATCAGCATTTGGTGTGCCTAAATCTGCATTGAGGTCCATATCAGCTTTTGACCCATTAAGTTTGGGTTTTTTCCACTTTAGATGAGGCCAGTTAATTTTTCCTGAAGGAGCATCAATGTCAACGTCTGGGGCATGAACATCTACATCTGGAGCCTTTAGCTCAGTTTCTGGAAGACTCAGCTCAGCATTTGGTACATTAATGTCACCCTCAATCTTTGGAGCTGGAAGACTTAAATCAGGTGTCTTTAGGTCTGGATCCACGTCCAAGTCAGCTTTTGATCCTTCAAGTTTGGGCTTCTTCCATTTCAGGTGAGGCCAGTTGATCTTACCAGATGGAGCCTCTACATCAATATTGGGTGTTTTCACATCCAGATCAGGCCCCTTAAGCTCTGCATTTGGCAAATGTATGTCAGCATCAGGGACATTTATCTCACCCTCCACTTTTGGAACAGAGCACTCAACATCTGGTGTATTCAGGTTTGCATCCAAGTCAAGATCTGTTGAATTGCCATGAATGTTGGGTTTCTTCCACTTCAAATGAGGCCAGTTGATTTTACCAGATGGGGCATCAACGTTAAGATTTGGGGTTTGAACATCTAGATCAGGGCCTCTGATATCAGCTTGAGCTAAGCCAACATCCACATCTGGGGTACTTAGATCTCCATCAATCTTTGGTGTGGAAATGTTAGCATCAGGTGTAGACAGGTCAACATTTAAGTTGGCATCTGGTCCTTTGAGTTTCTGACTTTTCCATTTTAGATGGGGCCAGTTGATTTTCCCTGAGGGTGCCTCAATATTAGCATTTGGGGTTTCTAAATTTACATCAGGACTATTCAAATCCACTTTTGGCAGGTTGAGGTCCGGTGTCTCCATACTTCCACTGACTGAAGGAAGACCAGGATCACCAGAGACATCAATGTCTGCTTTTGGTGCTTCAAGCTCAGGTAGATTGAAGTTTGGCATTGTGAATTTTGGGGCCTTGTGTTTTATTTTGCCTTTGATTTCTGGTTTGTTCATGTCTAGTGTCGCACTGGGAGCGTTAAGATTGGGCGCTGAGACACTGATATCAGGTGCTTTAAGGATTCCACTTGAATCTGATTTTATATCTGGCACTGTAAGCCCTGCTGAGGACATTTTAAATGTGGCACCAGCATCAGTTGATGGCTTATTTAGGCTAAGATTGGGAAGGTCTCCATTAAGAGTTGGTTTGTTTATTTTAACCCCCAACCCTTGTGCATCATTAAGCTTTCCATTCAGGCCATCAAGGGAAATGGTTGGTCCCTGAGCTGATCCATCCAGTGACAGATCCTTCTGTAATATCTGTTGGTAATAAAAACATTTTTTTTTTTTAATTCAAAGCACTAACTTTATTATACCACTATTAACCAAAATGTATTCTGAGTAGCACAAATAATGTCCAGTCCACTGCAGCAAGGTGGGGACAGAAATGGGAAATAAAAGATGTCATGGATAAATAGGATGGGCTAGTTTTTAAATAAATCACCACCACCTCACAAAACGTCCCCATACATTAGGTCACTTGCGTCAGTAAAATTATTCTTTGAGCTACAAGTTCTCATATATTGTATATTTAAATATGCAAATTGACCTATCTTCTTAGAAAGGACTAATATGCCTATTAGTCCGGAAAAAAAAATCTAAGCAGCATTGCTGAATTTTGTTAACAGATTTAAGAAAAACATTTTTACATAATGGATGTTAGGCATCACATATGCAGTGTTTAATGTCTAACTGGATTTCTTTTTAGATATGTAGTGATCTGACAGTTTATGGGCATTCACTGAACTACTGAAATTCTAAATTTCAACAGTTCCCATATACAAAAATGTTTAAAAATGTATAAATAAAAAAATATTTTATGGTCTTTCCTTTAATAACGTAAACCAAATGTTCAACACCAGTTTCCCCACAGTTTGATGTTTACCTCTGCCGAATCTTTGAGACCTGCTCCCAAAGAGCCAAGGTCAACACTGGCCCTCAAGTCCTTGTTCGTCAGAAGATTTATTTTGCTTTTGTATGGCTCCAGTACTTTCAAGATTTTCTGCACATCGTTTTTCTCAAGTTCATCAAGTTGTATTGTTGCTGCAACAAGCTTTTCCCCTGGAACAAGTAGAAATAATATCACATCCTTTTTTCTATTAGTGTTTATTGAATTTTCAAAACTGTCAACTAACAAAAATGAATCAGAAATTTTTATCTTACCAGATTGGAAGCTACTTTTTGCAGAGATTGTGTCATCTTTGATTCCTGCAACAGCCACTCCTTTCTCAGCGTTATCCAGCACAAGGCTTTCTGAGAAGCTTGCACTCTTGCTGTCCTGGTTCTTTCAAAGTGGTTATAATACAGAGTATGAGTGTGTCATACCATTTTTACATATGGCAATGTCTTTTTCAGATTAAGAATGTTTAAATTTTTGTGTATAATTGTTAGCCACTGTATGACTAACATTGTTATACTTACCATTATTTCTATTACATGCACATCCACATCACAGAATTTATGTGAAAATTCAAGAAATGTGGGAACTGCACCGATATTATCTGTAAAATACAAAAGAAAGCAGAGGGAGCTTTTACTTAAAGCTGACACCAACTAAGTAAGATGCAGGCAAGCAATGCCCAATGTCTGTTTTGTTGGTAAAAGTTAAATCAGATCATTGACAGTTGTTTTGGCAGTTCTTAAAAAAAAACACTGATTTAGGTCTACTGTAAGTGCAGCTTAGAAAAGTGTACTTTAGTATGTGTGTTACTGTCACTGTTTATACCTGTACAATAAACCTTTGGTAATACCTGATAATACGATCCACATGAACACAAGTGAAGCATGTTTTAAAAAAGAAAAATCATAAATCAGGCAGAAAATTTAAGAGCTGATAAAAAAAAAAAAAAAAAAAAAAAAAAAATTTTTTTTATTTTTTTTTTTTTTTTTTTTTTTTTTTTTTTTTTTTTTTTTTTTTTGATTTTTTTTTATTTA
>VOQK01029567.1:0-13436 GCA_015052645.1 Benitochromis conjunctus | reverse complement strand
TCTCAAAGAGCTTTAGTCTACAACCACATTTGACCATACATTCATAAAGAGCTTTATTTTTAAACGCATCCAAGTACTTTATCTACGCTACATCCATGGTTGATCTAAAATCAAAAGACTAGCATGTATGTCTTTGGCGTGTAGGAGAAGGCCGAGTGCGCAGAAGACCCCCACAGGCACAGGGAGAGCATGCCAACTCCACAACGACACATTTGTTAATGGTTTCACAGGCTTAAAACGCTCACAACTGGCATTTTGCTTTACAGTGAGAACTGCAGCTAATGATTGTCGAATGGGCTACAAGTAAACTTCCAACAGTAAGAGTGCACATGCTTCAGTGAACAGGAAAAACTAAGCAAAGCGTGAGTTAAAGTCATAGTTAAAGAGTCCAAATATTTCCAGTCTTTATGCTAAGCTAACTGATAGCTAGCTGTAGCATGTGTTGTTCAGTGGGCTAAAGGCTACACACCCAGTGTGTACCATCCAAGCTACAGTCTTAATAAGTCTGCCAGACAGTTTCTTCAACATGGATTCAGAATCAACACAGGGCTCCATCTTTCATATTCACAATCTAAACATACTGTGAGTGCATGTAGAGATCATAAACACTCCACCTTCAATAAATACAACATTGACCATCACTACTTTATAATGAGAATGTAATTTTTGCATTACAAAATAACACAATGCAAAGACATAATATAAATTATTTGCAGTCTAATTTATCAAAATTCTGTGAAGACAACCTTTCCTAACCCCAATCCCCCCTCTGGCTCACTGCTGCTTGCTATGTAGCCTGCATTATATCAGGTATGTAGTGGGGTGTGGTACATGGTAATTCAGCAAACAGCACCTGGGACCAGTATGACACTGTTCCTTTTAACCACCCTCTGGGAGCTCAGTTACAGATACTTTCTCTGACAATTGGCTCGTGCTGTGCTGTACAACATTGTATTTCCCAGTTTTCCAGTCATACACACACTTCCACTGCTGATTTTACTGACTGCACCTGGAATTGTTTAGTTCTCCTAGTACAATCTTTTCTTAAATAACTTGTCAGCTGAACGACTGTCATGGGCATGCCATAATAATAAGGTGCCATTTTGTTTAGGAGGTGTTAAGTGTCAGGCGTTTTCAGAGAACAACTTATAACGATGACTAACTGGACTGGCATTTTGCTGTAAAGCATTTTAGCTATTCTGCAGAGAATGTCACTTGAAATTTTTCTTTGTGAAAAGCCATATAAGACTACCCAACCCATGCAACCAATTAATACAATGTGATGACTGTGTAGAACAGAGACTCAGAAGGGTGTTGTCAATGTAAAATGATAGCAAAACACAGATCAACAGAAACTTGAATTCCTAATTAAGAGGAGGAGTCACTTAATGTATTAACATTTTACTGTGTTTATTTCTTCAAGTGAGAGAGAGATCCTTGATTACACAAGGGGCAAGTACAGCTCCTTTACTTCTCAGGCAGCTCCATCTGAGAGAAACACCTCTGGAATATTTCTAAACCAACCTTTCTGACAGTGAAATAAAAATAACCAGACTTAAGGGACAAGTCATGTAGCTGACCTGAGGTGTAGAAAAGTATAGATTGCAATTTTCTGCTAAACCTTACCGATTGCTTCTCTATGCTAAGGATTACCCACAACTTAGATTAGCTTCGGCAGCGTGACAACATTGGAGGTGTCATGCACCAAAAGAGTATTAAGGCTGGTGCATTAAAAGCCTTAAAATCACTAGTGGTTCCCACTGTAGCCGGTGAATATCTGGATGATGGATGTTAAATAAAGAGTATGTATGCCAAAACTTCCTGTTTCATGTGCGGTCATTGATTGTGCTCCAAATGTGTCTGCAGATGTTTTATAAGGCTAATAAAAGGCCAATACGTTTCTCTTGCTGTCCACAAAGACTGTTTAGAGTCATTCAGACATTATTGATCAGCAAAACTTTTACTACAAATGCACTACAAAACAGGAAGCAAGGAGTGTCTGGTAATAAAATTTCAGTCTCCTGCTGACAAATTCCAATGCAGATACCTGTTAACCCAGATTACAGTTGATTCAGTGCAGACATTCAGGAAATCTGTCCTTTATCCTGGTTTATAATCACTGCTATAGGGCTCAGTGTCTCAAATCAAACTGAGACACTCGCACAAGGGACAAATTTTAAAACAGCAATTGTTGTGGTAAATGTGGTAGTGGCACCCTCACTGAACACATTACTCAAGCAGCAGAATATGTTGCAAGTTACAAAAATCATCCTTCCACTTATATCTGTGTGGGCATAGACGTCTGCGTGAGTGAGTCCTATTTTCATTTGTATGACCACACCAACCTTGAATGGAAAATGAATGTGTAGGTTCAGTTTTTGTCATCCAGTCCTTGAGGCTCTTGACTCTGAGGTGAGATGAATCACTTCATCGCTACTCTGGATTTATGTATAAGGAACTAAATCCACAGTGTATACAGTCACTAATCCAAAATCTCTGGGCTAGTTTCCATATGTCCAGGACTTTCCCATTTGTGGCTACTGTGTTACACAACATGATGAGTCTTTTTATTGAAATAACTTCAAACTTTTGCCATATGCACAAGAAAGGATATGTAGCCAGGACTGTCACCAAAAGGTTTGTGCATGCACCTCATAATGTGCATATTATTTTTATAACCATCAGTCATTGTAATGGGCTAGCTTTTAATTGCACATTCACTCAGCAGGTTATTATGCAGACCTTGTTAACATGGGGTGGAACCCCTTTTTCCATTAAAAATCTCTCAGTTCTTTGCATGCCATTCTCATGGCACAGATTTGACAAAGTACTAGAAATATTCCTTTGAGATTTTGGTTCATGCTGTCACGATAGCAACATAGTTGCTGCAGATTTTTCAGCTGCACATCCACTGTCATGTTCAAGAAGCCACTTTGAGCTGATTTGAGCTTTGTGACATGGCGCGTTATCCTGCTGGAAGACGTCACAAGACTGTGGTCTTACTGGGATAATCGTGGTCAGCAACAATAACCATGTAGGCTGTGACATTCAAACAATGCCCAGTTGGTATTCAGAAGGCCAAGACCAGCACCAGTCTGAACCACTCATTGAAGACAGGATGCATTGTTTCATGTTGTTTTCACCAAATTCTGATCCAAATGTCACAGCCAAAGATCAAAACTCATCAGACCAGGCAACGTTTTTCTAATGTTCCATCATCCAATTTTGGTGAATTGTAGCCTCAGTTTACTGTGGTTAACGGCTGCAACAGTCCATCTGCTTCAAGTTTCAATGTGTTGGACATTCAGAGATGCTCTTGTGCATACCTTGGTTGTAACGAGGGGTTACTGTAGCCTTCCTATCAGCACAAAGCAGTCTGCACATTCTCCTAGACATCAACAACATATTATTGGTCACCACTGCCACAGACTATATATAGTGTTGTTGTTTTTTTAATTCTCTGAAAAACCTGGAGATGGCTGTTTTAAGTTCATCCCAGTTTGTAAAATACTCAGATCAGCTCATCCGACCTACTTCAGGAAAACCAGGATGCTCCTTTAGACTAACAAAACCTGTCTGTTACATCAAAGTATAATTTATAGATGACAATCTTAGTATCCTATTTATTTCAGATGAAAGGTGGCCACTGACTCATATTAAAAACAAAGATGTTTGGTTTTTGGTTGTTTGTTTTTAAGGGAGTTCAGAATAAGGAACCAGATTGTAAAGTTTGAAGCCATATGTGTTCAAACTTTTATTTTCATCTAATTTTGGCTTCAAATATATGATTAAAATCTTAAAGGATGAAATTACTGACAACTAAATCAACACCAGTTTGAGGAAAACTTATTTTGACTTACACTTGCTACGTGCGCTGTGCAGCACAACAGGAAACGCCAACACCACCAAACGATGATTTGGAACAGGTGAATTCAGTCAGACTAATGAGGATGGGAAGTAAAACCACAGGAAACAACACCGGGAACCAGCATGTCAAAATAAGACAGGAAGTACACACAAAGGGGTCCAAGAAAAAAGAAGAAAGAGCAAAACATTTACCAAAAGATCAACTGAGGAATGTTAACAGAGAGAAAAAAATGAAATTACTATTCAAAACTACAAATAAACATTCAAATAGCCTTTTTCTTTTTCAATATTGGATTGTGACAAATAATTTCTGTAACATTCGCACACAATTTAAACACAGCTGTGAGACAGTGAGAAAATTCTCCCTTTTCATTTGTTATGCAGCTATTTCTACATATGTTATCTGGATAATGTCTGATTCATGGGTCTTTGCATTAAATGTACTGCATTTGTGCCTGTATCAAGTCAGCCCTGTGCCAAGATAATGTTATTGCTACTTCCTGTAGCTGGAGTTAGCAATAAGAGGTGTAGGTGACCTCTTACTTATGACTTTTCTTTATACTAAGGCAAACCTGCTACAAACCTTTCTTACAATATCATATTATTTACAGATCATTTTATGTCTTTTATTTGTTTCATAAATCTAGACTTTAATCAGAATGAATTAGTTTTTTCTTTTTTTGCAATAAAACTTCTATATGTTGTGCAAAGCTCAGAGTAGAGCAGGGTCATGTCTAAATTTTGGGGGGGTTCTGTCATCCCACAAGTGTTTTTGTTCCCCCTGACTTTTTAGATCTTCTAGGCAGGTGTGAGGTTTGCAAATTTAAACAATAAAAACTATGTGTATTATGTTGAATGTATGCCTAAATTGTATATTCAGGCAGCATATAATTGGTGGATCACATGTAGACAAGGCTATTACATGTTATTGATTGCATTCCACTTATAGAAAACTGTGTAAGCCTGTAGGAAAGATTCACAGTTTAACAAAGGTCCAGTTATTGGGGTTAAAATAGGTGCTTACAGTAATAAACACATTATTGTAAGCATGATCAGATATTCATTGGATCAGATGCCACGGTCATGGTTCAGTCTGGAAACCCCCCCCCCCTCACACCACTAGATGATGTCACAGTAAAACTGAATTTATAGGTTCTAATAAGCGTGTCTAATGCAACAGCACTCATATATATGGGAGAAATAGTTTTCTTACATCATCTAATACCACTACTACTAACAATAATAATAACAACAATTATTATTGTTATCATCAACATGAGAGCTGAAACCAAGGTAGTGAACACAAATGAGGAGTGGTGAGAGAGATCCTACAAATTAAAAAAAGGGTGGGACAGTTACATTATTGAGCAGCTGGAGAGGTATAGTGGCAGAAATACCGGCTCTGGTGACTAGATAATCCTGTCCTCCTCAGAGGACGAACAAACCAGAGCAGGCTAAAGCTGCTGGCTACAAAAAATTCACAAGGAAATACACATTTTTCAGTTAAAGTAATGATTTTCATTGATGTGAGGGTTGGTCTCCTTTGTATTTTACCTTTTCATGAAAGTTTCATTTAATAACAAAGACGAAGTTTAAAGATAAGGTTCAGAGAAGAATATAAAGGAATTAAAATGTCAAAGTAGTCATTAAAACACCTTTTACACAATATGTCACAGTGATTGCTCTCAGTTTCAGTGACAGCTGATGGCTCTTTCAGTATGCAAAGCTCCGTATGTAGCACTGATGTACAGAAAAACAGCAGTCGTATCACTCCCATATCTGCCACTGGCATTAATATTCTTCCACATGCATGATGGAGGGTCCTGAAGTAGCAGTGGTTGTGCGGTTTTCAGAAATGAAAGAAATACATTGTCAGTAATGGATTTCCCAAAATACAAGTTTGGATTTCCAGTCAAACGAGCAAAAGGTGACAGTATATAACAACTATGCAGGTGTTGAGGGTGCAGGTGCGCAGATGAGGGAGGTGTTGTTTATACATGTCTGTTAGCCGGGGGATGATGTTTCTAGAATCTGGAAAATGGAGGAAAAACACACTGGGCTTCGATTCATGTTACATTCACTGCCTTTACTTCAGGTTGGAACTTGTGCCGTTTAATGAATACCTGTGGAGCGGTGTTGAGCAGGATGGGGTGTGTTTGTGCGCACACACGCACACACACCTGCACTGTTAAAGCAGTACTGGTATTACGTCAGGTGATGTATTGTAGGTTTTGCAGCACAGCGTTGCTTTGTGCATGTGGATCGGTACATAAACATTGTCATGCTGGTTACTGCCTAGGTATGTTATCTGCTAAGCTGTACCCATAGTGAGGAAGGCATGTGGGGTATGTGGAAGAAACTGAGCATTAGACACCGCTCTGAGGTAGTACTGAAAGAAACACAAACATAGCCTCATTCATTCAAATTACAAAAGTGTGTCAAGGGTTACATATTTCATGTTCAGCAGAGCCCAACCTCATCAGAGCCTACATAAACTGTGCTGTTGTACTTGAATATAGAACAAATCTAGAGGATTGTTCAGGTTGTCGACTTAACTGGGAGTCAAAGTACTAGTTTGGGTCTGGTATTATCCAAAAGACCTCAAGTTAAATCACACAGAAATATCGAATATGGTAAAGTAAAATAACTGTTACAGGAGTCAGACTAAACTGACAGCCACAGGGAAACACCTCTGAAAAACTCGAGCAGTTATTAGTAATAGATATGTGTGCATGCATCAGAATTCCACTATAGACACTACAAAATTGTAGCTACATGAACGCCTCACAACATGAGGACCTTGGAAAAACTACACACACACAGGAGGAAACGCTCAAGTACATCCTTCACAGTTATACGCTCAAACAACAGAAAAGGTGAGGACTGGTTTCCCTTCACATTTATCATTTATCATATGTCCGATTTGAATTTACACAGTGGAAATATAACACCAGGTGAAATTAAACTCAGTGATAAAGGACACCCCCCACACCCTCCCCCAGCTGTGAGGATGTGGTGAATAGGTGGTGAGAAGACTTCCTTCCAGACACACTAGACGTTGTGTGTCAGTGTTGCGTTTTTAACTCTTACAGTAGAACTACGCTTTTCAGAGTTTCCTAGTCGGTTGTAGCAATGGCAATAAAACTCTCCACCAAGACTACATCTGCTCCAAGACCAAGACTCCAGTATGGCATGACAAAAATATGCCAGGTATGTCTAATATATGCCTGAACACCAAGCTGTATGTGGTTATTACTGGATATGTGAGCACATCCACGGTATACAGTAGAAGTTGTATATTGGAAAATATGCGGCATAGCCAATAAATGGAACGTGTGACTGGAAGGCACCTAAAAGAAGTGGGCTATATAGCAGCCTGTACTATTGTTAGTGTGCGCCATTACCAGTGTGGGATTCACATTTGCATGATAGTGATCAAACTGCAGGTGTGCAGAGAGGAGCTGTGAAATGTTCCATCGAGTTGATATGAATACTATATACTAATAATACTGACTATATAAAGGACAGACGACGGGTAAACGCAGTCAATGTAACCGTCTTTGGTGTAAATCAGTTCTAGCTTTTGGTGACTGTTGGTAAGAAGTCCACATGTGATCTGCTCTGTGCTTTTTGCCTGTGTTTACCAAACGGCTGAAATGTCACAACAATCCCAGGACACGTGTGTGTATAGCATGTAAACAGTAAATACAAGGGTGCATTTATTCTTCTGTGATTGATCAGGAATTGTCTTTGTGTAACAAGAGTGACATGTCCTGATAGTTTCTGCACATGTCATGTGTCTGAAGGGGAATGCAGTGACACTGCATTCTTAGCATACTGTTGTTCAGAGTGGACACAACAAGTACACATGTTAGTCCTTACTGTTTCACATTTACACGTGTGTCAGACAGAATACACAAAACGTCTTCAATAAAGCTACAGTATACCTTTATGCAATGCAAGAGCCAGTGACATCAGTTATAATGTTAAAAAGGATAAAAACATTCCATATCTATTACTCGCACTTTTCTGTCATAACACAACGAGCTAAATGTCTTGAATGCAGCAGGATATCCAGAAAAGGTCACGTTAGAGATTTCCAAATATTTAAATATGGACATTCATTCAGAAAGACCTGGACTGTAAATGTTTCCTCAGGTTTGACATCAAGCATTTCGATGGTGGCAGCCCTTCACTGTCAATAAGATTCACAGCTTTGTACGTTCATGTTACAGCGTCTTTCTAAGGATACTGATGGACTTACATGACACTGCAGCCTCAGGGTTATCACAGGCACGTCAGACTCAAATCTCACAGAGCAGTATTCTCTGATTTGATTGGAGGAGAAGAAGTCCTTTTGATGAATAACTATAGTTTAATTACATTTATTTTGTAACTGAATGAACATAAACCTGTTTTAACAGCAGGAGCTTTGTTTTCTGGTTGGCATACATGCATGTTCCCAGTTAAATGCCAACCAGTAATCTAATCACTTCTAGAACCAATATACCAAGAAAAATGTTCACTCCTTTTATAATTGCAGCAATCAGCAGGTGCAAAGCAAACAACAAAGGATACAGAATTAAACTGTAACTTTAAGCTATGCAATGAGGCCAATGGCCTTGTGCAATAATAAGTCAGGCTGGTTAAGAGGCCACTGAAGCATGTGTGGTATCTGGATCTGCTCAGGCATTCTGCCCTGCAGCAACACTGGTGGAATGACTAATGCAATTAAATTCACTATGTGCCCATCTATCTTCTTTGACAAAGCTTTTACAGTGTGGCAACCATTGCTTTGATTAGAGATAAAGTCCATGAGGAAGAATGCAAACCTGCTCTGCAGCTTTGTCCTCTTGTGTCAATGCAGCAATTATTTAAAAAAAACACCAAAAAAAACAAATGGTGTCAAGCTTTCTGCCTTAGATGATTATTTGTCCCTTCAAATAGGGGCTGTTTAAGGGTTTGTATTAAAAAAATCCAGTTACTGAGAACCTTTACAGAAAGACTCTACAACTTGCTAAAATCTGTGTAGTCTATGCTAATAGGACACTCCAAATGCACATAATCCAAGGATCTTTACACTGAAAGTATACATTTCAAAGTGCTGCGTGATAAGATGAAATGATGACTTTTTAGATATACACAGATTTAAACGGAAATTTGAAAAGATGGACATAAACACGATGATGCCATTGTGAGTGGAGTGCTAAGCTCATTTTTCAATCCCGAGAATTGGTGCTAAGCAAACGAGTGCAAAGTGGCATATATGTTTTTATTGTACCGGGAAAAAAAAAGTAGTTCATGCATATACTGCTTTGACATACGCAGACATGAATGAATACTGCTGGCAAAAATCACCAACAATGAGCTAATGCAGGGGTGTCCAACTCCAGGCCTGGAGGGCCGGCATCCTGCAGGTTTTAGATAACACCCTGGGTCAGCACACCTGAATCAAAGGATTAGTTCATTAGCAGGCCTCTGGAGAACTTCAAGACATGTTGAGGAGGTCGTTTAACCATTTAAATCAGCTGTGGTGGATCAAGGACACATCTCAAACCTGCAGGACACCGGCCCTCGAGGCCTGGAGTTGGAGACCCCTGCTCTATACAAAAAGACACACACTTAAGACAAAGTTTGACCACTCACAGCTAATGTTACTCACACTGCTAGCCTGTGCAGTGTGAGTATACCCCAGAAGCCAGCAGTTTTAATGCCACATTCCTCAGCTTGCGTGTTGTGCATTTCAGCACATACACAACTACACTTTCTACATTTTTTAAAAGCATGTCACCTTAATACGTGACGTGCTTGTAGTGCTGAAGGCAGATAAGAGTCAAGACAGGCTGTAAACCCCTGTTAGAAAACTCCAGACTACACAGAGGGAGAGGGTTTCTTTATTTAAGACGCTACAGTAAAAACAGTTACATACATGGTATGTTTAAAAGCTTCGCTCCACCGAGTATTCAGCACTGAGTGAAACATTCAGGCGTGTGCTGAAGTTCAGCTGGCCAGCACATTGTCTTTAACTGGAGACATGGGCTCTGTTTTCTGACAGCCAGTCATCTTCTGGGTATTTCTGAAAACACAAGAGTAGAAGTGTTTACAGCTCTTCCATTAAATAATACTTTACTCATCAAAGTTAGACTTATCGCAGGCATACCATTCCATGTGGTGAGAAGCTATGAGCTGCATCCAGTTTCTTTTGACACCATCTTTAAACAATGTGAACAATCTCAGAAATATTCTATCAGTATTTGCACAGCAACATGTCTCTCACCTAACAGCAGGAAGAAAAACTGAAATTAAATAGCTACTGGTGCGTCTCGACACCTTAAAACCTCGGATGGCTTTGAAACGATTGAATAGTTTTATTCGTTAATTAATTGAGACATAAACTTTTGATTTGGCAGGCTGTGAAACAACAGAACAAGATAAACTTGGTAACATGGGAGGTAGATAACATGCTTATAGATAACTTGTAGGTTGTTTCTGGTTTACTGCAGCAGTGGACCAACTGCACTTCACACTTTCACACCTTTACTTGACTTAAATCATGGCTCCTGTGCTGATTTCAGTCTTCTTTGAGTTAATAATCACTACTCAGTACAAAACAAAAAAAGCTACCACACTAACAATTTTATATATTGCATCTTTAAAGGTAACATGGATTTTCTGGAAGGTCAGAGGTTGATCATTTCAAAAGTACTACCAACTTTTGTATTACACAATTCATGCTTACTATTATGCTATATTTTTGACCACCTCTGTTGCTTGGGAAGCTTGCACACAAGAATTTCACTCGCATGTACTGTACCAGTGTACCTCCGCATGTGATGTGACAATAAAAGTGATTTGATTTGATTTGATTTAAATTCAGAACCACTGATGGTGATGGACTATGATTTTTGTGACATCCACCACTTGAGTATTTCTCTTAATTACTTTTTAAAGCTGAAGTTCCTCCAGAGGCTGCTGATGGTGGTCTGGACACCAGGGTTGTTTTCGTTATTCACTGACGGGAATTTCTCGCCCAGAGTCAAACACCTCTTCCTCAGTCCACTGACCCTTGCTGGGCCCAGTGTTCGCACTCTTGCCGTTTGACTCTGGCTGATGGACTTTGGTTTTGGCAGACCTGAAACCTGGAAAGAGACAGATCATGTGCATGAGACACAATTAAAACACATCCAACAAAGGTGAAGAGGTAGGGTTGGTTTAAAACATGACATCCTAATATGTAAGGAAACTGCAGTACCTTCATTTATTTCACAGTAGCACTGCCTTTGTTTCACATCTGCTATAAGATTCACGCTGTCCATGTTTTTTTCATAGACAATATGAAAGAGCAATGACAATGAGAATAGCATTGGAGCAATATATATATAAATAAAAGCAGTGAAATTATTCCGGTCGCAGCAGATGGCCGTCCCTCCCTGAGCCTGGTTCTGCTGGAGGTTTCTTCCTGTTAAAAGGGAGTTTTTCCTTCCCACTGTCGCCAAAGTGCTTGCTCATAGGGGGTCATATGATTGTTGGGTTTTTCTCTGTATGTATTATTGTAGGGTCTACCTTACAATGTAAAGCACCCTGAGGCGACTGTTGTTGTGATTTGGTGCTGTATAAATAAACTGAAATGATTTCTGCACCCCGTTTAGCAGACAGACAGCCCCAACCTCCATGCTAGACTGTACGGTGTTCTTTGAACCATTCTCAGCATTTTTCTTTCTCCAAACACAACAGATGGAGTTGATGCTAATTTTGGCCCATCTGACTGCAGCAGTTTCTTCCAGCCCTTCTCTGAATCATTTAGATATACACTGTGTGCTACCAATTGTGTTGCTACTGACTGTGGTCCCAGCTCCCTTCAGGTTAACAAGCTCCTCAATAACATTGTAGTCTAGGTTTTGATCGGTCCATCACCTTTCTCATGATCATCTTCAGCCTGTCTTGCAGGGAATTCCACACTGAGGGCCAGTGATGGTGAAATTGTCTCTGTGGACAGTTGTGCTGAACATACATACCACAAGCTGAGATCAGGAGTATTGACTGCATGTAATCTGTGTGAGCCAGAATTCTTTCTGGGTTGTAATCAAACATTTATATTAACATATCATATTTCACTCAATGATATGCAACTTATTTCCCCTACTGTAACCGACTCTGACTAGTCAAAAGCTTCAGGTGTTACACAAGAATGCAAACAAAATGGAAAACCAATTCCTTGGTCGAAATAAATAATGTAGGTATTAATACAAAATGAAATCTAAAAGAAAAATCTATACCGTATCACTTTTTTTTTTTGCATAGATTCATATGGTTTTAAATTCTTGAGGAATAATCCTACAAATAGATGAACGAAATATGAAACATAAAAATTCTGGCGGATGCCGTTGTGCTGGCCCTCACCCTCCTAGTAGATGTAAGTATGGTATGAATTTCAAAATCCTATGTCACCTCGATCTCAAGTTATCGCAGTCACAACATTTTCAGAAATCATGACCTCTGATTTTGACCTAGAGGTCAAAGTCAGTGGGGTTCAAACTCCATTCCTTCATTCACTTCCGCTTATCCTCTTCAGGGTCCGGGGGGCACTGGAGCCTATCCCAGCTGTCTCGGGGCGAGAGGCGGGGTACACCCTGGACAGGTTGCCAGTCTGTCACAGGGCTAACACATAGACAACCATTCGTGCTCACATTCATACCTATGGGCAATTTAGAGTTTCCAATTAACCTATCCCCACTAACTTAGTGGGATTCAAACTCGACCGAGATTGAATTGAGCAGATTGAGCAGAGATCCGGTTCCGGGTCGCTGCTCGTGCGGTCGACCGGCCACTCAGCTGAGCAGTATAGCGTTCTTTTTCTAACTTTAATGCTCTTCGTTGTTGTTTTTTGCCGACTACTCGGAACCTTATTTCCCCCCTTATCCTAATTCTTGTGATTTTCTTTGTGATTTTTGTACCGTTTCCAACTCTCCGTCATGACCCCGAGGCTCACCTACTCCAGAGACTTCCTCATTCAGCCGCGGCTGCAGCTGCAGCCCGGCCTCTGGCTTCTCCGTTCTGCTCCTACTTTCCTCAGGAAATACTTCGGGGATACGTAAATAAAAAATCTCGCAGAAGCAAGGTTAACAGGAGGGGACTAAAGAAAAGTGGGGTGAGAGCCAGACTCAGGAGGGAGACACACAAACAACGAGTGCTCCCGTCCATTATCCTAGCTAATGTGCGGTCTCTCCACACCAAGCTGGATGAGCTGCAAGCCTGCGTCAACCACCTGCATGAATACAGAACTGCCTCCATTCTGGCATTCACGGAGTCGTGGTTAAACAACAGCGACGACGACCGCACGCTGCACATCAATGGCTTTTCACCACCCCTTCGTCTGGACAGAGACCGCGAACGCACCGGGAAGCAACATGGCGGCGGCGTGTGTCTGTATGTAAACAACAGCTGATGTTCTTCAGTCACTGTGAGGTAGCTGTGCACCACAGACATCGAGCTCCTGGCTGTTTCCCTGCGCCCCTACTACCTCCCCAGAGAATTCCCACAGCTTTTCATCATCCTGGTTTACATCCACC
>VOQK01029562.1:0-13975 GCA_015052645.1 Benitochromis conjunctus | reverse complement strand
TCAGCACAACAGTGCTATTTGTTCAATGTCACTTTTGTCTTTGGACTCATCACAGGCGACTGAGTACGCTGCAGCTGAATTGATGTCTTTAATTTGCTGTCTTGTGATATTTTCTGACATTTTTATGGTTCTGTCTTTGACAGTCTTAGCAGTGACAGGCATGTCTCTGATTTTCTGCACAGTTTCACTCTTGCTTTTTTCAGGTCCGCGAGTAGGTATTCTGAAAATCTTAATGAATGATTCTTTTATATATTCCCCATCCATGAATGGCTTCCTATGCCTGACTATTTCCTGAGCGGGCACAAAACTTGCATATGTAGTTGAATTTGCAGACTTCATTCACTTCTTGACTTGATTTTTCCTCAGATCAGCCTTCTGCATCAGTTCTGAAAGTGCTTTTTTCCTCTCTTTTTCCTTCGGATATTTATTAGCAAAGGCTGTGTGTTTATTTTGGAAATGTCTTGTGACATTTGACCTTTTATTGTTAGCCAGTGTCGCTTCACAAATTAGGCATACTGGTAGGTCACTCTCGTCAGAAGTAAATGCAAATGAATCTGCCCGTCATCATTAAATATTCTATTTTCTTCAGATATTTTTCTTTTCTTACATTTCTCCGTACTTGGCCTACCTGGGGTTGAAAGGCGGATATACCGGCTTCCGCGAGTCTGACGCTTTGAGTAACAAAAATAATAATAATACAATTTTATTTTAAGATTTCAAGAACTACAATAAAAAAAAACACAAATTTGCAGCGTTGTACAAGACATGTTATATATTTTGTGTGCACTTGTGCTACATTAGTTTTACTGGGTCTTGGACAAGTTAGGTATGTCTGCTTTTATCCTGCCAAGCCCTGCCATCGAAACAAGGGAACCGTGAGACCATGGGACAGTTGGTGTGTGTAGATATACGTCGTGTGCAAGGTTTTTGGTAACAGATGAAGTATGCTGCTTACAGAGCAAACCTGGGCTTACAGTGAAATACTATAATACTACAATTGAGGACATTTAGTGTGCCTGTTTATCTCAGGTTATTATAAACAACTATATTAACTGCTTACATGTTAATATGGTTATTTTGCTGAATTTGCGAGACACATTTTTTATGTTTTTTTTTGTTTGTTTGTTTAAGGGATTAGCTAAAGGGGTTCAAGGTTATTTTTTTCATTTGCTTTCTTGAGATTCCTTTGCTGTAATTTGAGAATCACACAAATATCTAATAGGATAGCATGAAGATGTGACAGTCGAGGTCGATGGCCAAAGCCACTGTGCCACTTGTTATGCTCCATCAGTCATCTGTATTATGTGAAAAGAGTCTGTAAAGACAGCATGTTTCCTCGTGGAATTATACAAATCAGCATAGTTTTAAATTCAATTTTGTTAAATAACGCACTTAATTTTTTTAATGAAATTATTCACGACATTTGAGTGGACAGACATGGAGGTCGATAGACCTGGTGATAATTCTTTCTGTACAAAGTTAGCACATGGCAGTGTCAATCTCTTGCTTTTCTTCTGAGTAGTATTTTATTTACTTGTAATTTAATCAATAATTTGCTTCTTGAAATTAAGTAATGAATTTCTTGTTTTGCTTTCTAAAGTTCAGATCCTGGCCTTTACCTGCTCCCTCCTATACTGCCGAGCTTGCATGTGGTATGTGAACTGTCATACTTTTTCAAAAGAAAACTGTTTTACAAGAAAAGTTTTCTTCACTGACTCGTCCCACGCCCCTGTTATTTCTTCTCCAGATCTGAATGTGGCAGCGTAAAGGTTGCAGTTCAAAGACCTGAGGTACGAAATTCTTTTCAGATCGGCTGTGATCAATATTTTTTGTATCTTGATAAATAACAATAAAAGCTGTAATGGCTCCAGTAGCATTTTGTGAAAATGTTTGTGTAAAATTATAGCCTTAATGAGGGCTTTCTACATTATTTTTAGTTGTAAAAGTATGTATATGTGTACATATAGTATGTATATTACAGTACAGTATGTTGTGCTTGTTGACATGTTTTCAGGTGGAAGCAGAATTTGTGAGGATTACTGCTGCTCCACTTGTTCCAAGGTTTCTTGCACAACTTGACCGATACAGTGACCAGCTCATAACAGTCTTCAAGACGAAAGGAGGTGCTGCAGGGAAGAAAATGAGACAAACTTTGGCCCCAGCCACACAGGTGCGTTATTCTGTTGGTAGCAAAATATTATGGCTTTATAAGATCGCTTTCAAATTTAAACAGCTAGTGTATGGTAGCTGCACAGTGTTCATTGTACTTACATTTATAATAAGCAAGACAAAGTTTGCTACTCAAAAGATTGGAAAGTTAAAATTTCCTAATCATAACTAAAAGTTGAGCCCTCAATTTCAGGTTAAACCATAAGTGAATGTTTTGATGTTAAAGTTCAGTTTTGGAATGCAAAAAAATATGCTTTATTAGTTTGTCTTTCCCTCTGTTGCTTAATATGGACATATATAATGTGGTGGAAACCCTGCCCACAGGTTAACTATTCATGTCCATGTGATTATTAATTGGTCTTGTGTACATGTCTGTCTCTGCAGTGGATATGTCATTCATTTAACATATAATGTGAGTTTGTGTCATCCTAAAGTATTTCTGTTTTCTCTTTCTGTATCTCTGTCACTCTCTCTAGAATGAAACTATTGAAAAGGGGAGGCAGTGTGTCCTCAGGGCACTACCTCTTTACCTGAATGAAGACCAAGCATCCTGACCAAGTGTGTGACTGGGTGAATGACTGATTGTAGTGTAAAGCGCTTTGGGGTCCTTAGGGACTGAGTAAAGCGCTATATAAATGCAGGCCATTTACCATTTACCATTTACCAAGCATCCTCTTCAAAGAACACCTCGTTGGTCATTTTAGTGTAGTTCTTATCTGTATTGAACCAAATGTCACGTTGGTATAATTTGCATGGAATCAGTTTAAATGTTTTGGAGAAACTTTATCAATACACACATTTCAGAAAGAGTTGTACAATTTAATGCAGTCTAATACAAAAAGTTAGCAATACACTACTTAGAGGAAGCTTTTATTTATTTATATTTATAGATAGATAGATAGATAGATAGATAGATAGATGTGTCTAATTGACAAATGGGCTTGGTTTTTGTACTCTGCTGCATTGCAAAGGTAGTTGCTATACATACTAAGAGTAAAGACAAAAGTATGTGATTAGGAATGCAGGATGAGTGTATATTTTGCAGACTTTTAAAGATGAATAAGGATGATGTCCAGGATTGTGGCTGTTAAGGTGGAGAGTTCAGTTTGCATTGTTAAAGTAAAGCGCTTCATTGTCTATTTGTTACTGGACTGGCACTAAGCAATCATTGCAAATAGCCAGAGCTACAGCCACCCCTTGGCTGTAGCTCAGCCAGGTAAAGCATACCTTTATTCAACATTTAAACTTCTTTAAACAAAGAAGACATATGAGACAAAAGATAAGACAACATTCTTCTCACTAAAGTCCAGCAACTTGTCTCGTCAGTTCCCAAACATTTGCAGACTATTGTTAAAAGAATATATTTTTCTCACAAGTTTATACATATGACATGTTTTCTATGTTCTATTGTGAATTACATGTGTTTTGTTTTGAATCTTACACAGAGTACCAGTATTTTTGAGCTGTAAATGGTGTCACCCATGCTGTTCAATTCCTGTGGAATTATTTTAAAAGATGGAATCACATGCATCGCATATGTAATTTATTAGCAGCCCATAAGTCAAATGTAGGATTTCCTGTCACTGCCTCTAAATAATTATGAACAAAACAATTATCATAGCTGACCAAATCTACCTTGGCTAATATCATTCTCTTTTTGTTTGAAGACCCAAAGAAACCAGGTTAGCATCAAGATCAGTTAGTTTTGGATGACCCAGTTGATCCTGACCCTTTTAAGCAGAAAAATTGCTATTTTTGTTATTCCCACAAACCAGGAAATGAGTGGTTAAATCATAAATCTCTCAATTCATCATCATCATCATCATCATCAATTTACCAGCCCCCCTGTTGTCTCAGCTATCAAGAATGTGATCTGTTTTGTTTTATCAGACATTATAAGAAATGTGTTTTCTGTTCTCTTCTTCTTTCTGTTTCTTGTCCATTTGATTTTTGTTTTTTAAGTGTAAGGTCTGAATTTGGCTCAAAATCTATCATTCTAAATGCTACTCATAAATCTCATGTACAGTGCATTACTCCTGAATGTAGCTCAGTTCAAACTGATTACGTCATTGTGAAAGAACACGTGTGGCATGGTGCATGGCTTTTCTCAGGGCAGTACATTTTCTTGAATATTGATGACATCTCAAAGAACGTGCATGCACTAGCATCAGAAGTCTAACAGCTTGTGGCACTAGGCGCCTGTCTAAACCAGTCTACTTCGGTGGCAGTGTCTACATAGACTGAGTGATTTTACATGCATTATTTAACATGATCTTCATATACAGACACTGCGCTCACAGCGTGGTAGCTGCTGTACTACAGTTAGTAAACTAACCTGATGCCCAGAAACCCTGGTGGGGTAAAATTACTGCATGGAACTGGAATCATGCAGGAAGAAATGTAACTAAATCTTTACTATTTTTTTTTTAATCTCCTACATGTAGAATATATGTCTACTTTTAATTATTATGTTTACCATTTCCTATTCTCATTAATATATAAAAATAGGAAAGAAAGATGATTTAAGTAATTTGGAATGTAGCATAGCTGTTGGTGCCAGATTGACTGCTCTACTGGGACTTTACAGCACAATCATCTCTAGGGTTTACAGAGTGACAAAATCCAAAATCCAGTTAGTGACAGTTCTCTGGGAGAAAATACCTTGTTGATACTAGGTCCAAGAGCAGTTAGCAGGACTACATTTAACTGATAGATGACAACAGTAATTCAAATAACTACTCAGTTAAACCAAGGCAAGCAGAAAATCATCTAGTAATGCACAATATTTGAACCCTTGAACCAGACAGGCAACAGCAGCAGAAGACCACACCTAGCAACACTCCTGCCCAGAGGAATCTGAGGCTACAATTCACAAAGACTCTCCATAATTGGACAACAGAAGACTGGAAAAATGTTGTCTGATTTCATAAGTCTCAATTGCTACCTACACATTTGAATTGTATGGTCAGAATTTGGCCTAAACAACATGAAAGCATGGATTTACCCTGCCTGAACCATTGTGTATAGCAGTGGTTGAGGCTCGTGGTGGTAGTGAAATGGTGTGGAGAATCTTTTCTTGGAATGTTTGGGAATTTTCACAGTGTATCCATCTGTTGATGGCCTCCAACAGAATAATACATCATGTCACAAAGCACTAATAATCTCCCACTGGTTTCTTGAACATGGCTTTGAATTCACTCTACTTAAATGGCCTCTACTGTCACCAAATCACAATCCAAACAGCAACTTTGGGATGTGGTAGAACAGGAGATTCACACCGAGAAGTTTTTACTTTGGTTTTGGTGAGTGACATTCTAGTATTTTATTTACCCGTTATTTAGGACTAATTAGTAGGTATGTGTCTCTGTGTTGCACCTGTGTATCCCAACAGGTTGATTCTGTTCATCTGGACATAGCGTTTTCAGTGGGAGAAATGTTTGGAACATTTCTCATCCAAGTGACTTCTTCAGTCTCAGCTGACTGCAGGTTTTCTCAACTTTATAAACAATACATTTGGCTGTGAGGTCAGTTCCTTGATCATTAATGTGCTAATTGTCATGACAATTGATCAACAACCACTGATCAAAGACATTGATCAAAGACCATTGATCAATGACCATAAGTACCATTCACAGAGAGCTGGGGAATGGCTGGCATCACAGAGCTGTAAGATGGTGAAAGATGTACCCTAAGGCCCCCTCCTTGATTCAGAGATGGTCTCTCCCTTTTCATGTAAATGGCCTCCTTGACTCCCCGCTTAAACCAGCGTTCCTTACTGTCCAGGATGTGTACATCCTCATCACTGAAACAGTGTCTACTGGCCTGTAAGTGTAGTCACTTGGATGAGTGACGAAATGTGTGTCCCACTGAAGATGCTACATCCAAATGAACAGAATCAACCTTTTGGGATTTACTTACCTGGATGATAGTGCATGCATCAAGACATTGCACCTGTATACTTTATGAATACAACTGGCTAATCAAGTGTACTGATAACTTAGCATCCAATGCTTATCATAACATGCTGATTTTGGCTCCAGAAAATCAAATTTTGGCAGCCAAAGCAAGACTCTTGTTTCTGGCCAGGTGAACAATGAATAACTAGATTAGATAGTTAGTAAGTTGGTTTCAAATGTGTTATTCTGGATTTATGAATGTAAGATTTCGGGCGGCAGAGTTAAGGTATTAAATATAAGACACTGTTTTCATTAGGTTCTGTTAGTTTATAAAATATAAATAAGGACGAACAACAACAGACATTTTTGGGACACAGCTTGTATGTACATTAAACTCCCCTCCTGCGCCGCATTTTCCATCTCTCCGTCCATCTGCGTGTCAGCCTGCGCCGCAACCGAGCCCTATTTTATACGGCTATTTTTATTATTGTTGTCATTGGTAAACGCCACGCTTCTGTCTATACAGCCTGCTTTCCTATTGGTGTAAAGGTTTGTCTGTCACAGTACTTTCGTCCGTTTGGCCGTTTTTGATTGGTCGGTACGTCTTTTTTTTCCTCTTCGTCGCGGCGGTGGGTCGGAGCCGCTGTGTCCCCGGGCTGGCACGTTCCTAGCTAAATTCTCCACAGTATAAAATTGGGTTCCCCTCTATTTCACAACCCCTCCCCCTAAAAAATTGTTTAGTTCCCTGCAACTGTTTATACATTTGCGCTCAAGACAGATTTCGAAATCTCCTTCAGATATATCTTAGAAGATGGCGGTGGTAAGCGGGATGTCGGGGTTGGCGGTAGCCCGGCTGGAGGGCCGAGAATTCGAGTATCTCATGAAGAAAAAGTCGGTGACCATCGGCCGGAACTCTTCGCAGGGCTCTGTGGACGTCAGCATGGGACACTCCAGCTTCATCTCCCGCCGGCACCTAGAAATATTTACCGCAGGAGAAGATGGCACCGGCACGGGGGAATTCTACCTCCGATGCCTTGGAAAAAACGGGGTGTTTGTTGATGGGGTGTTCCAAAGAAGAGGGGCTCCACCTTTACAGCTTCCGCGAATGTAAGATTGATATTCCCTGTTTGCTTAAAGTGTGTGTGGGGGGGTCGAGTTATTTCTGCAATCGTGTGTTGTTGTTTTGTTGTCCCGCTGCGGCGCTGCACGTGCTGTGACAAGCAACACTAAGCTGGTACGTGCAGCTCGTGTGTGTGTGCGACCAAAGGGAAAAAAGAAAAGGGGAAAAAATGGTCAACCGACACTTCTAAGCCAGATATGCATGATAATGGCAGAGGTAACTATTGGAAGCGTAATGAACCCGACTTATAACCGCTGATTATTTATTGGTGGTTTATTCGGCGTGTGTATAGCGAGCTGCTTACGTCAGTGAGACGTCAGTTAGTCATAATTCAGCTAAGAATCGGTGCGTCATGTTAGTTTCTGCTAGTAGTCTACTTCAATGTTGCATTTGTTTATATGTATCACGTGTTTTGGATATGCCTAATTACAGAGAGGCTTGGTACAACCTAAAATTTAATAACGTTCACAATGCTGGCTTGTACTAACAGCTATGTGTATGAAACATCAAAATGGCCGAATTATATTAGAATTAGGTTGGAATTTCTCAAAGCGGAAAAAATCTTGTTTTGGGCTTTAACACTCAGCAGCTGTCTCTCCCGACATGTCAGGAACACAGGCTAACCATTAAACATGCGTAGGTGGTGTTTCTGACATACTGCAGAACAGGCTACAGTATTCTCCCTCACAATAAAAGGCTGGTAAAGAGGTATAACTGTGTGTTTGTACATTATTTTTACTCGTGATGCAGTGTTACAACGCCAGGTGCATAGTTAAAGTTGGCACCGAAGTTAAGTACTTGCTTGACTTCATGTTCCCAACCTTTGCTATGTCATTATTCTCTCTCAGTGGTGCTCGTGTGCTTACATTTTTTTATTTTTTTATTTTTTTAATCTTCAGGTGTGACTGTAACCATACACTGGAAGCTATTCATATTAGACATGAGCTGTTACATAATGGAGGATGCCCCTATTTAAACATTGTGAAACTGAATCACAGTAGTTGGACCTCCTTGGCCTGCTTGTCATCCACCTGGCGTCTAGTCTGAACACTTGATTCACTGGCAAAATTATTTCACACATTTAAATAGTAGTTTTTTTGGTTCTTTTCTCCTTCTCTTAGGTGTTGTTTCCGCTTTCCCAGCACAAGTATAAAAATAACGTTCACAGCCCTGTCCAATGACAAGAAAGAGCCAAGGAACGTGCCAGAATCACCGATCAAGCCTGTCCAGCCCCAGATTTCCCCCCTAACCATCAACATTCCTGACAACATTGCACACCTCATGAGCCCGCTGCCTTCACCTACTGGAACCATCAGGTAGGACTGCTCAGTTGTATGTAATCAGATTAGAAAACTGTGGCTTATTTATTTATTTTTAATCCTTTTTTTCCTATCAACTCAAGGCATGTTTTAAATATCTTTCACAGTGCAGCAAATTCTTGCCCATCAAGTCCACGTGGGGCAGGACTGTCCAGCTACAGGTCATCTCGCATTTTGACCTCCGATCTTATAGGAGACAGCTCCCAATCAGAAAACGACAAGGAGGCCTCAGGTGAAGACAGTCCAAAGGTGAGAGGAAACGCACAATGAGAACAGGGCAAGAAGGGATGAGTGCTTGCAGTTAGTCTGTGTGCTTGATTTTAAAATGGATTCAGACTAAATGTCTGAGAAGAACAGTGCGTGATAAAAGCAGCAGACTTCATAGAAGTCTCGGTGGATTTGAGGACTTTGAATATCACTGTTACTCATTGAAGTCTAAAAATTGCCCAATGTTTGCAGTAGCAGCATAGACTTTAGAGTACAAAGCCTTTGTGTCAGTGTGCACATATGTGCTTTTGACACACATTTCCTGTGTAATAAACTTAACTTTATGTCTCCTGCAGGATGACTCCAAACCTCCATATTCATATGCACAGCTAATAGTTCAAGCTATCACCATGGCTCCGGACAAACAGCTTACGCTGAACGGAATATACACCCACATCACCAAGAACTATCCCTACTACAGAACAGCAGACAAAGGCTGGCAGGTCAGTTTGGTTATAGTAATAATAATACTACTAATAATGGTATGCTTGGGATTGAATAGTAATGCAATAGTAATGGTAGTAATGGTAACAGTTGTTTTTTTTGTTTTTTAAAAAAAATCTAATTATTACTTTTGTGTTTAACATTGTCTCGTGGCTGAAGAGCCTCATAAACTTATTTATTCACCATTCCAGCCAACCCACTGTAGTTCAGAATGGATAGAAAAAAAATAACTAAAATACAAGGGTATAGGTAAAAAAGAATTCATTTATGTAATTATGAGGTACAGATGGATAGTCTGTCTCCCACCGCGTGTCCCAGTGAAAGAGTACCAGATACAGTAGGGAAGCATCCCTGCCATTTTCCCGTATATTACTAGAGAGGGAAGCACTCCCAGTTTGGATGTGTAGTTTGTTTGTGGTGGAGAGTGAGCCCCATTATTGGCTTTCCACATGTCAGTCACTCAAGATTGACATGGAAAACAATCATTTTCCTTTCTCACCATTGGTAAGCCTGGGTAGTTTGTCTGACATTCAGTTATGGTGTGCAAGTGCATGGGTGTTATACCAGATCTTAGACTTTTGTTCAATAAGATGGCTTCATGTTTTCATAAATGAGTTTTGGCATTCTGAGAATTTGTTCATAACCTGTGCTAGCTTGAGTTACTCTCTTGATCATAATGGTAAGTCTCTGTCAACATGAAATTTAAATGTGAAATGATTAACCTGCATAGAATGAGCAAAAAGCAGTTTTTGTTTAATCATAAAGCAAAACATTATAAACAATAAAATAACTTTATTGTTACCATACGTGGGCATCATAAAGTGAAATTGGAGCTGAGCTTTAATTTCAGCAGACTAGCATACATTTATTATCAATTTATTTACTGGTCACAGTTTCTCCATGATGTGAGGATGTTTTTCTTCTTTTTCTTTTTCTTTGTTTTGTTTTTTTTTTTAAAACCATTTGAGTTCTGGATAAATCTTAAGAGGTCACTGTTGGAAACTGTGTGAGAAATTAGGGCAGCTAATTTTCATTGGTCGAAATAAGAAAGAAATGGGGATGAAATACATAGGGGACATGTTACACGCTGTCTTACTGTGTTCCCATTGAATCCTGAGGTTCTGCCATAAAGTTCACTTTTACCATGTGTTTTAGCTTTGGAGGACTTGATGCTATAGTATGAAGCGAGTTCAACATGTCCAGGGTATTGTTCCTACCCTGATGTTGGCAATCAGGATAAATGGTCACATGAAGCTGGTGACCAGCTTCAAAGTTGGCCCAGGGTTTCTCCTGTGTGTTCACATGAAACATGGTCTTGGCAGCATCTAACCAATCTAAAGGGGGCATTTCACAGATCATATGACTTTCTTCCACAGATCCCTATGAGTACCACCTACTTCAGAGATTATCAAATGGTGATTAAAAATCCATAATGAAGTGTTGCATTATACCAGTAAAATGCAACACTCCTGTAGAAAGTACACATGCAGAAAATCTGGCGATTTAGTGCACAGAGCAGGAAAATACACATTTAAATTCCAGTTAATTATTTTATTGCTGTTTGCGCTCTGTGTTGCTGTTCATTAATAATGTGACACCTGCACATTAGAGAAACTTTAAACTGGATCCATTTAAACAGTAAAGCCTACGGTCCCACGTCTCATAAAATACATTTCACTTTACGCAGTGGTGTGCGTTGTCTTCTAGTACCTGCAGTTTCAGTAGTGTAAGAGAGACTTAGGAGTGGATTACAATCAAGTATTATAACATGTATACATTTTCTAAATCATGAAATTAATACCCACATTTCCATGACTATGCAATGCATCTAGGTTAACAAGCTGCACATACAGTCTAGACCTCAAAACTTCATTAGTTTATTGTGTTTGTATTATTCTACCCCCATCACGTTTTTAAATGGAGAGGGCCATAGTTTTGATGTAATTATTTAGCAGGATCTATTATTCTCATTTCCAGGTCCACAAAACAATAGCTTATCTGGCTTCATCTTACTCTATCCCGAGTGTCCTCCCTGTCAAACCAACCCTCCCTCACTACATCCACGAATCTCCTCTGTGGTCTTCCTCTTTTCTTTCTGCCTGGCAGTTCCATTTTCAACATCCTTTGTCCAATATATTCACTATCACTCCTCTGCACATGCTAAATCCAGCTCAGCCTTTTCTCTCTCATTTTTTTCTCCAAACCACTCAACCTGAGCTGTCCCTCTGAAGTATTCATTTCTAATCTTGTCCATTCTGGACATAATATCTGCAGTTCTGCCACCTCCAACTGATGTTGTCCTCATACGTGTCCTATACCACCCTGCATACTTTTCAGCCACTCCCAACTTCCTCATGTTTTACCACAGTTCCTCTCTTCACACCCTATCATATGCTTTCTCTAGATCCACAAAGACACTGTAACTTATTCTGACGTTCTGTGTCCTTCTCCGTCAGCACTCTCAAAGCCAACCTTGAATCTGTAGTGCTGTTTCTTATCTTGAAGCTTCACTTCTGGTCACTCTTCGTACCTAGCTTCAGTATCTCTTTCCCATAGCTTCATGGTATGGCTCGTTCGGCTTTATCGCTCTGTAGTTACTACAGCTTAGCACATCACCTTGTTCTTGACAATCAGTACCAGCACACTTTTTCTCCATTGCTCAGGCACTCCTCTCTCTCCAGAATTGTGTTAAACATCATTCTACAACATTCATTTAATGTATATGATGATCTGTCTTTTTGCACAGTCGAGGAGCATGTCAGGATACATTTCACTGCGTGTTGTACTTGTATAATTATGCATGTGACAAATAAAGAATCTTGAATCAGTCTGGTCGAAAAGTCAACTTCCCTCTCTCTCAGAGGGAAGTTGACTTGACAGAGCTGCATCCCTCCACAGGTATGCCATCTGGACCAACTGCTTTCCCACCCTTTGTCCTCTCCATAACTGCCCTCACGTCCTCTTTACTAGTCCTCTGCACTTCCTGATTCATTAACTTTGCACGATCTGGCCTACTCTCTCTTGTTTTCACCATTCACACCATCCACAAAGTACTCCTTACATCTTCAATACACTGTCTTTACTTGTTAATGCATTTACATCTCATTCCATTTGTATTCCTAATCACCCTAATCTGCTGCACATCCTTTCCAGCTGTATCTCTCTGCCTAACCAATCAGTACTAGTTCTTTTCTTCTTCCTTAGTCTCCAGCCTCACATACAAATCACAGAAGGTCTTTTGCGTTCTCTTTGCCATACACCTAGCCTCCCAGTACGCCTGTCTACTTTCTTCATCTGTTAGCTCTGTTTGATTCACAGTTTGAAAAATTTCTTGTTTTAGGGCCTCCGTTAATTATTTCAAAGGCTTTTTTAGAACACTTTCAAATCCCTCTAGACCAACTTTTTCTCAGTGGCTCCCCCTCACAAAAGGAAAGTTTGAACAGAAGGTGGGTACGGCTCTTAATGGGATTCTCTCTTTAACATTACAATCACGAGTAGAAAACAACTGCCTGTAACAGAGTGACTTCACTGCAAAGTAAAATATATCCCTTTTCAAAATGTACACATTGCTGAGAATCGCAGCAAAACCTGAACCTTGCATAACTGTTAGGTAGTGCAAGCAGTGTCCAATACAACCAATGACCTGATGCCCCAGGCGAAGTTAGATGGACAGCTGTTAGCTCGTTCAGGCCAGTGACGGTGTTTCCACAGTTAGTAAGTGAACCTGTTAACTGGGTGAAGCAAACCCTGACTGATGAATGGTTTCTGTTTTGTTGTTGGCTTTTTTTGTTTGCTTGCTTGTTTTGTGGGGTGGGGGAAGGTGGGGAAATAAAGAAACTGTGCCTACTGATGTTGCGGAATGAGGGTTGTAAAATGTGCATATGAGCATGTGTGTAATAAAATTTAGCCCAGATGGGCATTGGTTTTCCTGACAACAACTTTGAGAACATCAGTGAAGTTCATGCTATCACCAGTATAGTTCATGGTCGAGCCCATCCTTTCCTCTCGAAAACACATGCGACCGAGGGCAAAGAGGCTGTACTATAACATCACTGAATCAAGACCAAGTGAAAATGAAGGCCGTCTTCTATGTACGTAGATTGCTTGTTCAGTTTAACATAAATCTGATAAATGAAAGCGAACAGCTGTCCTCCATCAGCTGCAGTGGTGATACCGCAACATGCAGGGGTGCAACTAAAAGGGGGACATAGGGTGTCTTTCACTTAATTTACATGTTTTTTTTCACTGATGTTCAGTTCAATGCAATACAAACAGTTACAAGCACATTTCTGTTTATGTTGATGTGTCTTCTGCTGACAAAAAGTCTTCTGTGCAAGTTCCACGTTTTGCTGATGCAGCTGTTATCTATCCTCTGTAGCATGTAGTGTGTGTTTTAATTGGCATTTATAGCCAGATCCTGCAGCTTTCTGCTCAAACGTTACGAGACAATGAACTAGGCACAATGAAGCACTCATGCTGAGTATGACTGTCCTCAGTGTTGATGAAAAAGAGAGGCAGGGGTTTTGGAATCACACCTCTGATTTATTGTTTGAAGATCTTTATGAAGTTGCTGCATTCAATTGAATGCATATCAAAGAACTTTATTGTCATTTGCATCACATGTTAACATGAGGTGGAACGAAATTATGTACACATGGTCCCGGAGCGAAAAGAAACAGAATTTAAAATAAATAAATATTTTTTTTTAAATGTATATTTTTATTCAATCTAATTTATGCTTGAAAGCTTAAAGGTCAGAA
>VOQK01029560.1:36860-54595 GCA_015052645.1 Benitochromis conjunctus | reverse complement strand
TTTTGCTTCCTTAGTCTCGTCAGCCCTGATTTGTCCCTGCTGTGTTCACACCTGTTCCCCATCCCTCTCGTTATCTCCAGTGTACTTTAGTCTGTGCTTTTCATTGAGTTCTTGTCAGGTCGTCTGTTATCCATGCTCTGTGTTCCACGTCATGTCTCCACGTTATGTTTTCCACGTCATGTCTCCATGCTGCCAGGATTTCCCTCAGTCAGGTTTTGTTATGCTCAAGTTTTTGTGTTAGTGTTAGCTTTTAGTTTCTCCCAGTTTAGTCTTAGTTAGTTTTGCTGTTTGTGCTTGTTTTGTTTTGCCACCTGTTATCAGCCACAATAAAGGCTCGCTTTCTGTTTAAAGTTCAGTTCTGTCTCCTCACTTGAGTCTGCTCCTGGGTCCACCTCATTCAACCCACACGGTCTGCCCCGGCACGCCGTGACAGAATTGTGAAACTCCAACAATATTGATACCAACTGTGTCGTCTTTCTCCTCCAGCTGACTCTGAAGTTATCATAAATCATAAAACCTGGCCGTGCACATTTTAACATTAGCCATTTATACATTAGTCACCTGTTATCATCAATGTATCATTAATGGCTAGAGGACTGTAGTTAGAGAACAGAGTAATAATTGAGCCGTGACAGCCGTGAAGAACCGGAAGGGTTTCTGGTTGGGCCAAGCAGCAGGGGAACTGTAGCTGAACTGAGCAGAGAGCCCTGAATGTGGAGAACCAATCTGAGCAAATAAAGACCGACATCCGGCGCAAAGCAGCTGAATCAGATGGGTTTCAGGCCTGACGAGCAGAGCTGAGGATGTAAAGAGCAGCAGACTGAGGCGAAGCAGTGTGAACACTGGATGAGAGAGAGACTGCAGGCAGATGTGGACAGGATGATAAACTTTAACTTTTTAACTTGTATGATAATTTATTAAAATCTGCTTCTCATTTAGTTGTAGGTAGATGTGAGGTAATTTTGTGAGTTTTAGTATGATTATTATTAATAATGCTATTTTTCTAATGAAACAATTAAAACACACATAATCACTAGCATACACAATTAAACATGGGCGGTCAGACGGTGAGCATTTGTTTGATAGAGTAGCTAAGACTTCGGTTGGAGCTAAAACTAATAATAAGACCACAAATAAAATCCTTCAACAAATCCGCTGAGGGTCAGCAAGTCTGATTGCTCTTGGAGCAACATTTTTTGACTTGTGAATTTTGCTGTGAGAATACCCCCCACCCCCACACATACAGAGTGCAAGATCATCTCAGTGTCATACAGCAAGTTAGAAAAAGATGCAAAAGGAGGAAAGTCTCTGACAAAAGTAAGTTATCGGAAGTTAAACTTTTTTTAACCAACTAAACCACGTCAGCAATGATCTATTACATCAACCATGAATTACCCAGGAATTAGTGAGCATTATCACACATCATGACCAACACGAGCCGCTACAGTTAAATCAGAACTATGCAGACAGTAAAAAACATCAGCAAATAAAAACGACCAAACCTGAATTATCTCCACGAGTTACAATAAGTTTGTCTGTTGCCTTTCTCTCAACTGTCACTGGTATAATACGCACAGGTCACAAGTTAATGTGAGACACGCTCACATGAACACTTACAACCAATTTGAAATCCAGAGAAAAAGCCCATCCAGTTAACCCTGTGAATCTGACATTCTTGCTGCGAGGCACCAGTGCACTGCACCTCTGTGAGAGCAAAAACAACATTTAAGGAAAACTGTCATTTGTCTGCAACACTGAAATTGCTTGAAAAATCATGTGGTGTAAGGCCGAGACTTTATTTCCTAACCTGTACCAAACATGTTTGAGATGAAAAACATGGCTGACATCCCTTTTCTGTAGCCATGCCAGGTGGTGACCGTTAGTGGAGAAGGTCACATAAAGACAGAGAAGGGTTAAGGAAAAGTCCAAACAGTAGAAGCACACAAGCTTATGTGTTTTAAATTCTTGAGCTCTTCATCCCTTCAAAGGTCAGCACTGGAAGAATAGTTTGATGTTGGTCAATAGCACAAACCCAGGTATTAAAGTCTATTAAACTCAAAGTGAAAACATTATTAAACTATCAAATAATTCATTCAAATAATTAGATTTTATAGCAAACTGTTGCTTTCAGTTTCCTAGCTAATCCATACACCTGCAATAGCTCCACAATGCAAGTCAAAGTCTAAACTGTATGAAGCAGGAGTAACTTTTTTATTGTTATTTAGCCTTTACAGGTTAGTCCCACTGAGCCTCAATGGCTCATTTAAAAGAGAGACCTGTTCCAGATGTACTGCACAGGATGCAGATTTAACTGCATTCAAAACTCTGACAAAGTCAAAACTGTTAGGACATGATGAATGCATCACAGCATATCAGAAATGATGAAGAGGGTAATAACCAAGCGGCAACTTTCCAATTCACAATCTCCACTTTTTAGTTCAACAGACAGACGCCTCAGTCCTGAATCCTGTAGCTTTTTGTTGCTCAGCTCTCTCAGACTAGAGGACTGGGAGCTATAATGCTCCTCTAATGGCTACCTGAAGCGGCTCCAGAAGTGTTGATCCCCAAAGTCTGTCGAGAAAAAATGGGCAACTCCATCCATGAAAATAACTGATCTGTTAAGGGATTAAGGGATGAGTTAGAAAAAATCGTATCAACCGCAGCTTAACACGTGGAATGCAAATTTACAGTTTCATATCAAGCAGGAACATTAACATTATGGATCATCACTGTAAATTGCAGTTCAGACAAGGTTTTGCACGACAGCAGCAAAAAAACCCAACCAAACAAAAAAAACAACAACTTTACGGATTTAAAATAAAAATCTGAATGGTCTTGCATAAAGCTCATTGATTGACACGTTTGACAAGCTCCATCATCTGCAGCCTTCACTGTCTCTCCACAAGGTTAAATTATTCACTTCTTATCCTTGGCCAAGCTTTTCACAGTGTAATGTAATTGTGAACAGCAGGTTCACACTGTGAATGACCCAGCCGAGGGACTTGGAGGATATTCTGATTAGTTACACCAGCTCAGCTGTGATGATTGCATGGCTAATGCTGTAAATGAAGTGTATGAATCTGACTTATTTACCCAGAAAACCGTCCACTGTTAAGTCTCTCATATCACTGATGAGGTCCAGACTAAATAGATGAAGCAAGTTTTAATTGTAATAAGCCGGATCTGCATGCTGCCATATCTGCCATCACACAAACTTTGTGCGTTCTCACACATACTTCTTTCCAGAAAGTCTTAAAAAAGTTCAGGCTGCACCACATGTGTGAAAACTCTTACTGCTACGTCTGCTTCCTCTAAGGTTCTTTGGAACCCTTCAGCGAACTCCTCACAGACCACCGAAGCAGCTTGTCGTGCTCAAAGGCCAGTAAAGTCAAAACACTTTTAAAAGTTTTCCTTTTGCTGTATGATGCACAATTGTGCAGCTTGCCTAGAGCGGTGTTGGAATTTGGAACAGTACTTTCAGGAGACTTTACTTTTCCTCAACTTTTGTGGCCAATTATTCGAGCTAATTTGAACTGGTTGAACCCTGTCCAGCCTTAAACCTACTTTTTAGGGATTCTTCCTTTTCTACTTTCTAAGAAAAGACTCATATTCAAGCTTTGCACAGGGGTCCGGTGCAGAGATGTTATGCGGTTCTAGTCAACACTGTCAGCTCTCTTAGACCTTCCTGTGGAACAGAAACACTTTCTCTCTCTGTTTTTTTTTTACAACCACTGTTTGCCTTCTTTTTGGAGGTTCGGATGGTTCACTGCTCTCACCTCTCGGCTCCAGCCTTCATTCTGCTGGGCTCTGCTTTCTGCAAGGTGAGGGGTTTTTGCTAAATCCCCACCCGTCACTGGGTATAATGGACCACCTCCCTTACAGAGCAGCAATTCACATTCATCTCTTTTCCAAAGAAGCACTGAGGACATTTAAAATGTGGAAGGAGTTTGGGGAGAGAAATGGAGGAGTCTAGTCTGGGTTCCACACCGAGGGGAGCTGCAACTACATTTAGGCAGGTGAAAAGGCATCATCCTCTCCTCATTTCATTCTTCAAACAGCAGAAGATTGACACATCACTTTTCAGGGAAAGGCTTGATAGATTCCTAACACTGAGGTGTCTTTTGTTTACTCAGCTTTGTGTTCTAAAGCCTGTGTGCGTTTATCCTTTTGTGCTAAGCAGTAAAGTGATATCTAACTGCTCTTTTTGAAATGTCTCACAGTACTGGTATGATTTAGAATACTGTTTAGAGACAGAAGAGGCTAAAAGTGCTGCATCGTGGTTCCATAAAATTAGAGAACAAATACTATGCGTCCAAATTTTATTCCTCTACGAAAACATAAGAAACAGCACAAATAACAGCTGCATCTGCAACTGAATCTTGACTTTCTTCATAACTGTGTGAGGCTTTGTGTTTCTACATCACAGCAGTAATAAAATAAAAACACAGTGTTGACTTTCATCACTCAGAATCTGAAGCAAAACAAAACACAAGGTCATCATTATGTTTATTACTAATATTGTGGATTGGAGTGACTCAGATTAGAGAACACTAACTGCAGCAGCAGAAAAAATAAGCTTAAGATAAAAACATTTATGGTTACAGCCTGATTTGAAGCTTATGGAAGGGGAAGATCAATAACTTGCCATGATAACTGTACAGGAAGTCCAACTTCCTTAAAATGATGACGTTTCCTTCTTCAAACCAGTTTGTTTCCAATGTGATGGGTTACCCCTTCAGCTGCCATCAAGAACCACCAACTCACCATCTTGCAAAAATATTATTGCCAGCTTTACAGGGTTGGTCAGACAAGTGACGATTTCAGCACAGGCTGCCAGATTAGCAGTAATACTGAGAGGCATCCTGAAATGTTATCTTTTTCGGACCACAGTTGTCTATTGTGAGAGAATGTTTTCAAATTTTGATACCTGCTCCTCTTATTCATGATAGCATAACTTTACATTAAGTAGTGACTGATATTTAGGAGCAACCAGGTATTTATTTCAAATACTTGGAAGCAAACATTACAGACGATAAATAATACATTTTGTGCAAGTGGTGCCCCATCTGCTGTTTAAGGTGAATATGTACTAATCAAAATATGCAGATAAGAACACTATGCTCTTGCATTATGGGCATGTGAAGCAGATTTCTAATGCATGGTCTGAAATACTTCAATTATTCATGCTTTTCTCATGTTACATTTACAATTTAGGTTCTTCTAAACTGGCCAGTATGTTCAGCTGCCCATTAACTCAGATATGCCCTTAGCTCTTGAGTAGAATGCAACTTTTATTACTTTTACAATTCAGTTCCTGCATTCATTTTCTGCATTGATCCCTACTTATTTTAATAAACTACATGCTGTACTTATGTCATCTTATTTTTTAAGCTGCAGCAAAACAACAGAATAGAGTTCTGCTATTGTTCATGTGATCCCACTGTGAACTTAAACCTCCAGAGGCCTTTTTTTCTGTCCCTGGTGCTTCCTCGCCATGCAGCTGATGTAGTGTACGTATACACTATTAGAAATGTGTGCAAGAGTGCAATCTGCTGCACATTGCCCAAGGAGAGGTCAAGGCAGCGAAGCATAAGACTGCAGTCACTTCTTGTTCAGTCAAGGCAATGCAGGACACCTGTGCCATCTCCAGTGTGACTGCTCCATCTACCCACCAGAATATGGTGGGAATGCTTGAGGCCTGATTTAATGGAAACTGGCAGTTGAATAAACTGGCAGGCTTACTCCAGAACCATCCAACCAATTGCAAAACTCTGCGCACATGAATGTGTATAATGGATATTGGCTGTGTTTGACAAAGTAAAGTGGCGGAAATTTTATGGAACGGGATGGTTATAAGTGTGCCTGTCAGTCCACCAGGTCGTGAAACAGATTTAAAATCCATGGGTACATACTTTGTGCAAGCTATAGCCATTTGTAGTCCACAGCAGTTTAATTATTACAGTGTATTATTTATGCAGAATTGGTCCCTTTCCTGATTTCTTATTTTTTCCACATTTGCCACTCTGATATATTTCTGATCATAAAAATAAATTTTATTATTAGACAAAGATAACACAAGTAAATACAAAATGCAGTTCTTAAATTAAGCTTTTGTGTATTAAGGGAAACAAGCTATACAAATCTACCTGGCCCTGTGTGAAAAAGTAATCCCTCCCCCTTGTTAAATCATGAATTAACCATATTGAAAGCTGAAAGCTGAGTTTAGTTTCACTATCCACACCCAGGCCTGATTACTGCCAGACCTGTTGAATCAAGAAATCATTTTCATAGACTGTCTGAAAGTGAAGTAGGCTAAAATATCTCAAAAAGCAACACATTATCTAAAGAAACTCAAGAGCTGCGTAGAAACAGAATCCTTGACATGCATCGCCCTAGAAAGGGTTACAAACCCATTTCTAAGGCTTTGAGATGCCAGTAAACACCAGTGAGAGTCATTACCACATGATGGACATAAACTTTGCACAGTGGTGAACCTTCCGGGGAGTGGACAGTATTTTGTGCTTATGGCTATTTAGCTATTTTTAGCTAGCTAGCACAAAGCTTACAAAAAATCAACAAGTCAGCATCATCAAACTGAAGTCAGAACGCTAACATTCGTATTTAGCTCACATCTTAGTGCTGTACAGCTGGACAAATAGCGAAAACAGTTTTTCACATCAGAGCAGAATTGAAAGATTTTTTTTCTTGTTTTGTTTTCTGTCAGCCTTCTGTGAGAATTAGCTACATTTTCCAGTACAACATATATATAGAGTGCGTTTTTCTACTGCATTATTTATTCTCTTGATCGCTGTGTATCGCTTCAAAGTGTGGAACTGGATGAACAACTGTATTGCCTATGCACTAGTGGTACGACATGAAAAATAGTGGATTTAACAACTTTGAATAGGCATAAACGTGTGGTGTTAAGAAGTGGCACCATGAGGCATGACAAATGCTTCAACACCACAATATGTAGCCATCCTTGAGGTAATGTGGAAAAATGTGTAGCTGTTATATGATGACTCTGCTCATATTGATATGGGAAGAATGTATCCTAACATCGTCATATTATCGGGTGTCAAGAGCAAAGCTTTTATAGAACATCCAAAGAAAAAAAATCACATAGAATGCTGTTTTCTTGATTAATAGCAGCACCTCATGCTGCATTTCTGCAAGGGTGGTTTCATCAAACATAAAGATGCTTACATGTTACTAGCAGTGGACCCACATTTTTTCCTTAAATTGAATTTAAATAGATGCATGAGTGACTGGCACAGTCGTGCAGTAGTGGTGTTGCTTCACAGCGAGGAGGCCGCCGTGGGTTTGACTCCACCAGCTGGCTGGGGCATTTCTGTGTGAAGTCAGTGCTGTATGTTCTGTATTTCTATGCTTTTGTGAACTCTCTGGGTCCTTCCTTCCATATTCCAAAGATAAGCTTGTGATGTTTATTGGTGATTCAAAACTGTCCTTAATTGGATAGGTGGTTTTAAAAAACAGAGGTATGGATAGACAGAAGTTCAGGTATTGACACAATGGCTAGAGAGCCCAGGGTCAGGATTACATTAGCCAGCAGAATCGTGAGCATCTAAGAAAAGAAAGCAAAGACAACATCTGTTTTCTTGTACTCGACTATTAGATTTGACCACTGCGGTAAATTCTAACTGTAGTGAAACCCAATTCTAAACTTAGCTGTAAAACTGCCTTCACTTTAAAAGGTTTCTGAAAACCTTTTACGTTTATTCACAGCTCATCCAGATGTCTGCGTCTCCTTAAGCACTGTTGTGCTGAAGGTCTTCTTCTTGAAACAGAAGTGTTTGACACAGTGCTATGATATGTAAACACAATCATCTAAGCATTTTTCCAGTTATTGATAAAAAAAGATTAATTTGATTATCATGTAAAAAGTCATGTAAAATAATGATGGTAATGTGAAAAGCAGCAATCACCAAATGTCTGGCAAGCAGTAAAACAGTCGATCAAATGTACATTTTATATATTAATTTCTACCACCTTCTGTACAACACAGGCATTTCCCCACCCTGTTATCGACTGAAAGCCTTGCTGGCTCAAGGAAAACATTTTTGCAATGTCAAAGCATTATCAGAGCTGAAATGTGCAGATCTCTATCTGAATCTGAATTTTTCTTCATACTTTGCTGTTTAAATGTCAGAACGGAAGACTGACTGACCAGCCAACACACAAATGAAAATGCATTAGAGTCAAACTATGGGTGCTGAACACACCCATAATCCATGTGAACTGATAAAACTCTAGCATCAACTACTGCTTTGTATTATTTCACAGTTTTTCTGTTTGTTTTTTTACATAAATAATTTAATCTTCTGTCTGGCTTTAACTGAGTAAAACAGCAATGATCTCAAAACTAATCTGACTGCTACAAAAAATGTGAACAAATGAAGCCACAATCCCAAACATGCCATTTTACGATCTCCATCCACAAAGCAAGCATTGACTGACACCCCCTCCTCCTTTACATGGGAGCAGGTTATCACAGGGACTAGCATGACCAGGAGCGTGTACAGTTGTCAGATGCCATCAGCTCAACCGGGTCCAGACGTCGGGTCATGCCAGGCCGTACGCACTCCCACAGTCTCTGGAGGCTGTGCTGCCGAGTGTATTTTTAGATAGTGCCACCTTATAAGCGCAGCCTGGTCGCATCACATCTGTGTAGTTTAAGTGGAGTCTTTCCCATCGAGGCAATGTGCCCTTTTACCAAGGGCCTAAGGTCAGACTACAGACCAAACACAGATTTACTGTGACATTTAAAAAAGCAAAGATGAAGCAATGTGTGAAGCTAGCACTGGTTTGGTCATGGATTGTGTCAACCAGCTTAAAAAAAGATATCAGTAAAATGTCCTTCATGTCCAAGTGTTATTTCTGATCTAATTAAAGTCAGTAAATGAACAACATTACAAGAGTGTATCCTTCGGTGATTATATATAACTACAGCAAATCTTGAGGCGACTACTCTTATGAGATAGCTTTTAATGGACCAATGAAAACTCTGATGTTGGCGCTAGCTGAAAGGTCCAGGGGTGAATCACCCTTTGGGAGATTAACACCACTGAAAGTTAACAAGTGTGCCTTGCTTTAAGAGAATAAAAACAACAAACAGAATGAAGTAACGCACATGCAAAACTGTAAATTTACATTTTACAATGCAGTCGGTGTTCCAGAACAACGGAAGACATGAATCAATGAAATGGGCTCGAAGCCTGTAGCTCTAACCTAGGACGACAGGTAGAGAGTGTCCAAATCGCCCAGTCGATCAATGTTTTTTTTTATTGAATTTCTAAATGAATTAACAGGTGTCTGTAGAGCTTAATCTTTCCATCTCCCTCCACAGCCCAGTGTGTACCCCACAATTTATGTCAAGAGTCAGGAATTTAATCTAGTGAATTATTTATTTTGTATTTTGTATGTACAACAGAGGAGTACATTTTATGCATCAGAACATCGATTTTGGTTGTTTGGTTGACTCGTTTTTATTAAACCACAGATTACCCACAGATTCTGCCCTAGTTTATCTGCCAACACCACAACACCTCATGTATGTGCCATGCACACATACTAAAGAAAAAAATCGTTTTAATCTTTGGCTTCGGACATCAGAAATACTGCCGCTGAACATATTCTTGAATTTCGAGGAACTGTAAAGATAGATGACACATGCCTATAGACAGGCATGTGTCTTGAACCTTTTGAGTATACTAAAATAAAATATGTTATAGTTGATTATCTTTCTAATCAATGTAATAATAACACTGTAATTACTACGGATTTTAAAATGTAGTTGCTCACATGACAGTAAAAGAATACAAGTATTTGAAGTATCAGTCAGTAGTCTCTATTTTTACATCAAGGGATATCCAGAACCAGATATGTCATTAATTTAGCAACTTTATTGCAAAAATATAATGTTAATTTTTCCTACATTATTGAGAACACAATGATGAAAATACCAATATGCTCCAAAAGGGAAAGCAAACCTTCTGTGACTGAAATTCTTTCTGCAGAAACAAGTTTAATAAAGAATATTTTAAATCTAGTTTAGAAATTCATTTGACTACAAAGCATGTCTCGTGTGATTTTAAAAGTTAACGAACATGGTGCAAAAATATTTGGTCCAAACATACAGTATTATGAGGCAAGAGAGTGCAGAAAGTAAACTATCAAAGGAAGGCTGAGAATTGGCTGCAGAAACGAGCGGACCCTTATCCACCCCGTCGGCCCAGTCCCTCTCTAACAGTAAAACAGGAGCTCTCCCTCCTGGAACGGACATTAACCCGGAGGTTGATTTAATTTGAATCACAGTGAGGCTCAGAGGAGTTGTTCTGTCAGGTCCAAATGCATCCCTTGGCTCTCACTCTAGACTAATGAAAGGATTCTGCATCAAACCACCTGACCTAGAGATCCTCCTGTCCCCTCTGCAGAGGTCCGTGTGCCTATTAGTTGATACGTAAAATGCCGATGGGGAGGGAGCCTGTCCCTACAGACAGGTTTGATGGCGCTTTCCTTGTGGATGGCATCTCATTACAAGCAATAAAATCACTGTCAGCAGTGGCTGCCACCTGGAATGTAACCTACTGTACTATGAATTCAAATTTGATTGATGCCTAATTTCTTTTTTTTTTTTTACTTTTTTACTGTACTACTGCAGTCACGAAAAATAAAATTACTTTTTATACCTGGAACTGAGCAACACACATGAACAAGCACAGAAAAGCTTCTTCAGCTTCTTCAGAATTTTGCATTTAATCAAAGGTAGGCAGAAATATTTCTGTTCCTCTGCAGGCATCAATGCAACCCCTAAAAACTCAAGTCTGTTCACCCAGTTTACAAATATATCTAATATTTTTTTCTCTTCTCAATCAAAGGAATCTCTTCATACCTTCATGCCTTTGCTTCATTTTATATGGACATATCTGTGTATATAAAGACTGAACAAAGCCTCATCTCTCCTTTACTCGTCTGCATCCTGACCCTTTCTCTTCTATACCAGACCAGGAGCAGACCTTCCTACTGTAAGTTGCATCACATGTGTGATCACACACATCACAACCAGCCAGCAATGTCAGCTCAGCAGACAAACGTGTGAAGCCCCTTTGAACTCTCCGTCCTTGTTAATGCTACAGAATGGAAAGATGTTGTGGCAATACAACAGGGTCCATGTGGAAGCCATCTCCTGGTCGTGGGTGGTGACAAAGCCATTGCAAAGCAGACACAAACTCTGACACCACACACAAAATTCTAACAGCTTTAATATTTGGACTGCAGGTCCATCTAAATGACCATCTAGGTCTCTGGATCCAGGGGGTTGGTTTGAGATCGAAGAGAGGACATCGGCTGACTCCAGTGTAGGCATGGTGTTGCCTGACTCTGGGCCACACTGAGGCTGAGGTGGTACTGGACAAGAAGCCAGTTGACTCAGGCAGCAAGCAGGGCGATGGTGGCTCCACCTGATTCATACTCTTTATACTGAGCGTAGTTTGCCATTATCCCAGCAGATCACAATTCCAGCCCATATCACCTGATGGCTCAGTTGCTAACCTGAACCAGTGTCATGTCTGTTTTGTTGGTAGTCTGTTCGGTTTTGATGAGGCTTTCATCTATAATTTTCAAAATGTCCACTGAAGGATGGACAGAACCCAAAACAGTCATACTGCATACGGAAGTAAGAGTTTTCTTTTGTCTATAATAGTCATGACTGAACGTTGCTAAGGAGTAGCTCACATTTCTGCTTGTCATAGTGTACAATGTTCCTATCACATCATCGCATAAAAATCACATAAAATGTTATACTGTGGCAGAAGTGAGGGGGGAGAAAACTAAACTAAAGGTACATATAGGTAATGGTGTCTGCAAGTAAGGAAAGAAAAGGAAAGAGGGAAGAGGAGAAAAATGATTACCAACAAAACGCACAATATAGTGACATTTGTTGGGGGAAAAGAAGGACAAAAGGATAAAGCAAAAGATCATAGAGGAAAATACATATTAAACAAAGATAAATAAGAAACAAGAAACAAAGATAATGAGAAAAGAGTAAGAGAGAGGGAAAATGAAAAGTGTACCAGAAAATGAAGGCCAAAAAGAGTGCAGAGGAAATGAAGAGAGAGGAAAGAAAATAATCTGAGAATTAAATAAAAGAAAATGGATGACAGGAAAAGTAAAGGCAAAAAAGAGGGGAATAAATGTTTTGGGTAAAGAATGAAAAGAACAGAGGAGAAAAAACTTATAAAGCAAGTAGAAAAAATATGTAATGTAAAAATAGCAACGCAGGAAGGGAAAGAAAGACGGTTACAAAAGGAAGGGAGGAAGGAATATGAAATAAGAAACTGTAATAAGTAAGTGAGAAACAAAAAGGAAAGAAATCAGAGGAAGAGAAACAAAAAGTAGAAAAACATAGACTAGGACTAAAAAGGAGAAAGGGTAAATAAATTCAAGAAGAAGAGGAATGAATAAAAAAGCAGAGGAAAATAAAAAAAGAGAAAACAAAGAAAACAGGAAAGGAATGGTTGGAAAGCAGAGGAAAGGATCTTATCGAAAACTAGAGAACGCAGAGGATGGAGGCGTGTGACAGCTACCCAACCCGTGTAGGGACAAGAGAAGACAGAGGCAGAGCAGGAAGTGATGGGTTTGAAGGGGAATGTTCAGCTGAACAAGAAAAGAGCAGCAGGATTAGATGACAAGCTGAGGCAGCAAGTGAAAGCAATAGCATCCCTCGACATGTCCTTATCTGGTTCAGAAACCCAGATTTCTTTACTGATAGCTGGCAAACCCTCAGTAATCAAAGCATAGCCCTCTCCCTGTCTCTTCATCAAAGTCCGTCCACTTCTACATTCAAGTCTTCCCCCATCACACTCCAACTTTAAACTCCAGTTAAAAGGAACTTGGATTGAAAATGCACCTTTCAACATGACGCTTACATCAAATATCAGCACCCACCATGAAATCTCCACACTGTGATGCTTATCTGTGTGCTGGCAGAGCTGCAACGAGGATGTTAGAAGCGTGTTTTCACCCTTCCTCAGTGCAGACAAAGAGGAACAAAAGTCACACATAATTGTGTCTGTCAGACACATCGCATGCTTCAAATTTACATGACAGGAATGGCTGTGAGGGCCAGATACCAAACAATGCGCCTTTGTGTTTGGTGCATGGTTGGCATCCTCTGGCATCGCCAGCGGTGCCATCACAATCGCATTGTTCATTGGTCTAAAAATGTGGCAATGCTGTTTATCAGTCACCCATTCTGAAGCACAAGGGGCCAGCGAGTCACGGCTGTTGTTGTTAAAAGCCCAAAAATCCATTAAAGGTTTCCATATGAGACCAGCAGGGGTGGACTGGGGCTGAGGTGTGTGTGTGTGTGTGTGTTTCTCAGTGATTACCAAGACTGTGGGTAAACACACAGCAGGATGAAGAGAATTCACACAGGACTCACATTGTCTGATCTGAGCTTCTTGGCAGGGCAACCTCCATCCACGGGATGTAGCATGTAATACAGTCGCACTTTGTTGGCATGTTTCCGACTCTGCAAGAGAAAAAAGAGGAAATAACCTAAACCTGCAATGTAAATAGGCACACACATCACATATTTCCCCCGGGATAAATAACGTTTTATCTAATCTAATCTAATATATCCTTGCCAAATAAATACAGGGATACAATTGAAACAGTAAACAACAAGGTTGAGTTTAAAAACATCACCCAAATGTGTGGATCAGAATTAAAAAGAAAGCAAAATCCCATTGTCCCAGGCTTTAACCACAAAAGGTAACAACTATTCTTAAGATGTTAATTTGACGTTAAACTTGAATCTTGAGGCTTAGTAAACTTCCTATTAAATACAAATATTACAAGTGTACAAACAGTTGATAACACTGCACAAAGACGTTTTTACAATACGAATACGGTAATACGAAAGGGGTAAGGATGAAACCACAGAGAATTCTCAGCATCAGGCAAGCCATTTGGTAATAATTACTGAAAACCTTGTCCAAGTTGCTCTGGTCTTTGCAATTTCTCCTTAATCCAACAAGCTGACTGTTACAAATACTATATATCCAAAACTTTGACATCTAACTCTGTCGCAGGAGAAATTATGTTTCACCTGAGAGTGGTCAAAATGTTATTGTTTCATCAATGATCAGAGATCCCAAGTTGTTGCAAGGCCTACTGGGACACAGAGTGTCAGGAGCAGAAGATATATTTGGCACATCGGACCTGCAGTCTGCAGCATATCTTCACTGCTACGGTACTGGGAGACACCCTGTTCATGCCTGAACCACTGCTACTGACCTATTTCAAACCAAAACTGCAATAAAAACTTTCCTTATGTATTTTTGATCTGGCATCTATAAAGCCCGTGCTTGTACACGTGATAAATATCATGTACTTATGATATCATGTTGAAAAACGGTCCTGTTAAGTTCCTGAGTTTCCTAATACGGCAATTTTCTTTTTAAAATGTGCTTTTACAGGAAAAGGCTGAGAGATATTGCATTAAGCTGAATTAATGGCCTGTGTTAGATCAGTATTTGCTGGAGCTTATTTAAAAAAAACAACAACAACAAAACCTCCAAAACTTTCAAAACAACTCTTCTACCCTTTACAGTTCTCACTCTTGTTTCAAAGTACTGGCTTAGGTTAGAGGACCCATTAAAAATAGGTGAAGGCCGTCAATTGAGGTGCACTCTTCCGATCCCTGATACTGGACTGAATTGATAACTAGTGCTCGGTTTACTGAGGTTGAAGCAGGAGTCTTCTTACCAGCAGCCCATCAATCCCCCAGGATCTGATAGCACAGCCATGACAGGAGAAAGACGGGATTTGGGAGGACAGATTAGTTCATCCGAAAATGATTCTGCTTAAGGATGTAACGCTTTAGAAGTCAAAGGCAATGACACAAGGTAGGAGGGGGAAGTAGGAGGTGAAGGAAAACATCCTTGGATACTGCAATTTTTATTTTTAAAGAATGCCACAGAGGAGTGATAGCTACAAAATAAATCTAGTGAAGCATGTATAGTAGCAGCATTAACAGGGCCCGATGCCTTACTCCAGCAGACGGGTATCAGAGACATCCATGTGTATGCATCTCTTTACAAGGGCAAACTCATCCTGCCTGGGCAGCGTGGTGAGAGCAAGCCTGCGTGAATATATCTGCCTTGCCTGTCTGGTCTCCTGGCAGAGATACAGCAACCTGAGCTCTGCTGCTTCTTTAAAAAGAAAACAAACGGAGCTTGAAAAGCAGGAAGGGTGCATGAATATTCACTCGGCACTTATCATTAAAATCTGAGCTGGTTTGATCACCTACGTTTTATATTACAGCTGCATATAAAAAACAACTTTCAACTTTTGGCTTAAATAAATACAAACAAAGCATTCTAGCGTTATATACAATTCTGCTCTTGTTACTGTATAATCTGAAGTGGATCTATTCATGATGTTTTACACTTTAGAGCGACAGGGAATGTTTCGAGCTGAAAGAAGAAGGATGGAAATTTGACCATTTGAAATTCTAATTTTCTCCCAAACTTAACAATAAACTGACTGAAATTAAATGATTTATTCGTTGGCAGAAGCAGGCAGTGTGGTTTTGTTCAAACAGTTTGATGATGTGTCCAAAAAGATATATTTTTGATCTGTATGCCAAAAGAGTCTCACGTGACAGTGCATAAAAGTTGGTACACCACACAAAATGTATTATTTTCACAATAAAGGCTCTGAAACTGTGACAAGGTTATTTTTCTTTCTTTCTCCTATTGGTTCCTTGATTTATGTGTCGAGTTTCGTCTTTCTTGTTACACGTTGTACAAAAATCTGAATGAATGTGAAGGAATGTGGCAAATCTTCAAAGAGTGATGAGGGAGTAAAAGCACATTTTGGGAGATGAGTTTCCCTCCCCTCAGAAGATATACGAGCACTGATGCACAGCCCAAATCCAAGGAATCATCGAAGACATCGAAGATTTACTTTTGTAAATATGTGATCTGAGAATAAAGCTGAATTGAATGCTAGGTTGCTTTTACATTTATTTTTATACAGACTTTGTTTCTTTAAAATCCTGCATTTGGTGCGTGGCCACATGTAGCTGTCTCACATTCTGCTATGTGCCTGAGCAGGCCATGTAACGATTATGGGAGAAATCCTATTCCACACTGAGGGCACAGCAGCAAGGCAATCAACTAGAGTTTAACTTCAATTTCCTGTGAGGTCAGTACCAGTAGCTACCATATCAGTGTATATATATGCACCAAAAAACAAATGTAAATGGGAGGGACAGAAGATCACTCTATCAAAATATATACTTTAGTTGGTGTTTTGAAGAAGGTGGTAGAGAGAGCCGTCTAACATTCTAGTCTAAAATCTCCAATAGTTGTTCGATTGCATTGAGATGCAGTGACTGTGAAGATCACAACATATGACTCACATCATTTCACACTCATCAAATAATTCAGTGAGCTGTTGTGTACAGGAGCATTGTCATCCTAGAAGAGGCCACTCCTATCAGGATGGAAATGTTTCATCATATTAACAAAGGTGAAAACTTTGCATTGATATCCAGTGATCCTTCCCTCGAAAGGGATAAAACGCATAGCAGAGCCAAGGTGTTGAATCACTGTAGGCGTAACATTCCAGTTTTTCCTAAATATCATTATATATATTCATTCTTGAGTTTCGACAACAGCATGACACACTTAACATCTACACCAGGAGTGTTTAAGAAAAGGCAATAAAGCCCTGATCTACGCTTTCAGAAGAAAAGAAAACAGAACAATAGGAAATGCATTCTTTTACAACATGTCAATTCTTTTTGAGCGCTTCCCACTAATCTCAATCTGGTTGCGGTGGACCATCATGTGAGGCATTCCAGTGTGCCTATGTTTGTTGGATGAGCTTGGATCAATGGGGAATTCTCACGGGACAGCTGCGAAGACCCCGTCATTCTTCACGTTTGAGAGGAAATTACTTCTCATTAATGAAAAAAAAAAATCTGTTCCTCATTAACATTGTCAGCATGTTCACTCAGGAAAATCAGTTAGTTACAAAAAACAGTTATGCACCAATAGCCACGGTCAGAGAATCCACTAACAGGAAGCACAGCTGCTCCAAGAATCCAAGAAAGAGACATTCCTTCATACAAGAGTTCAAATGAACAACCGATTTTACTTTCTGTCAAGTTATTTAAAAAATATTTCCAATGCTTGTGCCAAAAAGTTGTTGAAAGCATATTAAGAGCAATTTTCCACTCTCTCTTGAAAATTTAATTAAAGTGTATATTTGGAAAGCTGATGTCATTCATGTGGGAGTTTTCATCCTGGCTCTTGTTTGTGCCAGGAGCACCCATGTAGCCTCCTCCCACTGTACTTTACCAAATGTTAAACCTGCACAGCACTGTTGCATGCATCCTTCAGAACTGCAGAACAAGTGGAGAATAAGCAGAGATTTCACCACAGTGCACACATGCACACTTTCTCTTAAGAAGAGAAACTTTAAATGTGAGTGTGCAAGTTAAAATTTGTATGCTGTTGAATTTGTGTGACTGGATTATGATTGTTATACTGTTCTAATGCCCTTTGATATTGGTAGCCATGGCACTAGCCATTGTGGTTGAAGTAAAATTACTTTTCTCTGGCTTAGATGATCACTCCCTATCTGTCCTTTCATCATCAATGTGGCTGCCGATGTGCAGAGCAATCTATTTAGGTGATGAA
>VOQK01029560.1:22897-35896 GCA_015052645.1 Benitochromis conjunctus | reverse complement strand
TTTTGCTGCTCTCTCTCTCTCTCTCTCTCTCTCTCCTGTCTCTCCTCTGTCTGCCTGGGCGGAGCTCAGCTGGGCTCCCGCCCCTGGCCCACACACCTGTGGTAATCACACACCTGCTGTGAATCTGCCTGATTACCTGAGCTGCTATTTAAGATGGTGACGCAGAATGTTTCTTCGCTGGGTTGTTGAGTAACTCTTGTCAGTACAGAGCTGCTAACCTCTGTTTTCTTTGTATATAGATTCCTGGACCCGTCCCCCTGAGTCTGGCAGTGAGGTGTGGAGAGAGCGTGAGTGTGAGTGCCCAAGAGGAGTGTGAAAGTGGAGAGTGAGGATCGGCCGTGTGGAGTGTGATCTGGACGTGTTTCCCCTCCATCCCCGGATCCCTGGGAATCCCTGTCCCATGCACTGTATATAGTTTCACCTGGTGTCATTGTAAATAAACTTGTGATTGTCGATTCTAAATTCAGCTGGTCTACGTCTGAATCATTCCACGTACGTGACACAAACTCAGAATATAAAAATAACTAAACCTCAATGGGAGATCATTTTATGAGAGTGTGGCTGAGTGCACATCTGACATAACCAGGGATGAGAAAAAAAAATCCATACTGCATTACCACCACATCAGTGAGCTGATCAGTGAGCCGTCCCCCTCCTCTGGGCATTGTAAAGTTAAAAGAACTGATAATCCCAAACATTCTAGCCCTGTTTCAAGTTGGACTTCTTCTATTTAAAAACTGATCCATGTAACGTTTTGAGTATTGAGAAAGTGTACAAAGTATGTGGTACAAACGGGCCAGTCTTGCTTGTGCTGCTGTTGAGCCATCATAAATTAAGTGGGAAAGGTGGTAATGTAGGAGAAAATGTAATGACACTGAGGCCATTTACATTCTTTCAAATGACCAGCAGAAGGTGACTCCCGTGGCTGGACAAAGAAATCTGGCTATAAAAAAAGACTACGAGAAGATGGCCGCTGGTTCGCTTGATCTCAGTAAACACGTGCTTTATATTTTTAATTATAGTCACTCGTTTCGATATTAATCAACACAATCTTACCTTTTGTCCAACACGTTGCTACCCTATGAGCATACAGCATCACTCAGTCAGATCCAGTCATTGCTTTTGTTTTCCAAACAGCAGCAAGGTTAAAGCAAAAAAATTCCACTCAAGGCTTCATAATGGAGATCAATGGATGATGGTCACTGTGGCTACATTCTTCTATTAAATCCAGGGTGTGTTCTAGCTTAGCAGCTAAACCTGATATTGCACCTTGCTGACTGTTTAGAAGGCTGTGGCTGTACTGGGCAGCTCACTGGGGGAAATATAGATTACGCTGTATGTAATGCAATGAAAATAATGACATTTAAAAAAAAGAACAACAGTCATGAAACACTATGGCTGTCATTCAGGACGGTTTAAATGTGAATTGCATTGGACATGATTGCATAGACTCTTTTTAAACCCCAATTCCAAAGAAGTTCAGATGCTGTTTAAACTGTAAAGGGAAGTCAAATGCAATGATTTGTTAATCTGATAAATTCGTCTTTTATTAACAACGGAACATGGAAAACATGTTTAAATGGACATTTTTTTCAAATTTTGATCCATGCCAACTTTTTTCAGATGCCTTACTGTCATCAAATTCAAAATGAGCAAATCTTTTTATCATTACATTGTAAAATGTCTCAGTTTAAGGATCTGAAATGTTTTCTATGTTCTACTCTGAATAAAATATGGGTTTATGAGATTTGCAAAAGATTTGCAATTTGCATTCTGTTTTTATTTTCATTTTACAGCGTCCCAACTATTTTGTGATTAGGCTTAAAACTAGTGTTAGAATTTATAAAAGAGGCAGAGTGGAAATTTTACAATTGAAATTGACCTTATTGAATATGTATGTGTAGGACAGAAACGAAGAAGAGGGAATTTAAATGAATTGTACAATGTGGTTTTTGGCTGCTCACTGTGCCATTTTTTAACAGCAAAGGAAGAGATGTCTTAATTGCCATTGACTGCAGCAATTATAGAGAATACGCTGCTCAGAAGAACATGCTGAGCAGCATCTGAAAATATCGACTCTGCTTTGAGCGCAACAATGACTACATTTGGACTATAAGTAGCCCGTACACAGAGGTCCTACTGACATCAACATTAAAGATGATGCTTCAGGACCACGGACAGCTGCATAATGTTTTTTTCTCTGGGCTGTTAATGTTGGTGTGAAAAAATGACATCCAGACAGGCGATAGAGACAAAAGTCAAAAGCATGTTTAAATTCTGCTTATTTTAACACTATTTTAAGTGAACAACAATAAACTGATTTTTTTCTATAAACTAACAGTAATTCTGTACGAGATGCAGGGAACTATACTTTACCCATAGCACTATCAGTGCTATGGGTAAAGTGTACAAATTCACATCATGTACGACATAAATAGAGTGCTTTAGTCCAGTTTACATTACTTTATACCAACAACCAACGGCTGTCTCCATCACAAGTCCATCTATTAGTACTTAGTATAGTCTATTGGTTGACAAGCGGCAAACAAAAGATGTTTTTACTCAAGATTTTTCACTATAAATGTTTTAGTAATGTGATTTAGCTCCTTTTATTTTAAGCCATACCTGGAGAGTTAGTTTTTTTCATTTTATCCACAAGATAAATTAGGTTGACAGCATTGTCGTCCCTGTGTGTTTACGGAGCATTAGCTGCCAAAACATCCCATTTGTCTAATTCCTTAGAAACAAATAGTGACATCATTGGTCCCTCAGCTGAACCACTGCAGTATAATTATCATTTCTTTCAGGTTAGTTGTAGCTGTTATAAATCTGACACAGTCAGCTACAGTAGTGCACCATGTAGACTGTATGCAAAGCAGCAGCAAATATAATGAATCTCAAAATTTTAAAGTAGGGTTATTATAGTGCATCAAGCATTTAGTCTTGTCCTTCACAGGAGAAGATAAGGACAAGGTACTTATTTATTATCCTGGTCATAGTCTCTAATCAAAGTTTGTCATTTGTCATAACATACAGAGACAAATTGGCTGATTGAACAGAAAATAAAGAGACTGAAGAAAATATTGAATCCCCTGTTGACAAAGAAATGAACAGTCTATAATGTTAATGGTAGTTTCCAGAAACCCAGAAAAAAACCTTAAATTATAAATAAAATAATTTGTGTGTCATTGTGAAATAAGTTTTTCATCTCAAAGCCAGAAATCTGGCTTCTGCAGATTGACTGTGTGCCCATGTTACAGAGAAATTACTACCAACCAACCAACCAACTAACCAACCAATCAATCAGGAGTATCTCTATCAATTACGCCAGTCTCCAGACATCCAGGAGAGAGCTAAACCCTTGAGTTGCCAAGCAGCAGCCAGGAATCCTAAAAGATTTAGAGTTTCTGTAAAGAGATGTGGGCCAAAATCCCTCCTCAGATGTATGAAACACTGGTAACAAACTACAAAACATGTCTCACCGCTGTGGTTGCCAACAAGGATTCTACAAGTATTAAGTCATTTTTCCTTTGGGATCAAATATTCCTTTCACTTAAATGTTAAATGGACTGATTCTTATATGGTGCTTTTCAACTCTCCCAGAGCACTCAAAGCTTTTCAATCTAACATTCACACCCATTCATACTCCAATGGACGCATCGGAGAGCAACTTGGTTTTAGTGTCTTGCCCAAGGATATTTGGGATGCAGACTGAAGCAGCCAGAGATCAAATCACCAACATAGCAATTAGTACAGGACCTGCTCTACCTCCTGAGCTACAGCCCGGAGGTAGAGCAGCAGCAGAGCATACCACGTTTTACCTTGCAACCAGAGGTTTTTGAAGATAAACACACTTTTCCTTTATGAGCAAAGAAAGCCACCTACTGCTGATATGCATGGGACTGATAACTGATAAAAAACCATTCGATGAGCAGATTACGCCTGACACTGACATTGGATATCTGTTAGAAATCCCTATATAACAAATAGCTTCATATAGTTTCACCAAAACTGCTCTGAATATAAATCAAGGACGCTTGACTAGTTTAATTTATTGTTTCATTGTTTCTCCTCAAAGCAGTTTTCAAGAGAGATTGGAGAACTTGCCACAGCTCATCTGTGGATTTAGGGTATCTGACTGTCTGCTGTCTCTTTATGTAATCCCAGACTGACTCTGTGACGCTGAGACGGGGACTCTGTGGGGACCATACCATCTGTTGCAGGACTCTTTGTTTTTCCTGTGGCTGAAAAATAATTTTTCATGAGTCTAGCTGCATGCTTGTTTTTTTTCCCTATAAAACAAATGAAACACCTTAACGTAATGGATAAAAATCTTAACAGCTGAAGCACCTGAACATTTTCCAAATTATTGTTCCATTATTGTCATTTTGTTCTAAAAATAAGAGCTTTTATAACTTCAAAAAAGATAACTTTGTAGAGTATTTCTATTCGAACTTCAAGGACTTGCCCATTCTTTGCCTAAAAGGACCAGCCTGCACCATTATTGCAGCACTCAGTGCCTCCTATCGACACCTGTTACACAACTTGGTTACCCCTCGTTACCTCTCAGGTCATGTTTGGAAGCTTTTACCCAAATGTAGCCTTGAGTGTTTTGTGCCTAAACTACACCAGTGGCTGTGTGCTCGCCTCGCTGGGCCCTCTAATTATAGCAAATCAGACAAAAGTGTTGTGACGGAGGTCAGGTAAGCTTTAGGACACTCTGGTCTGAAACTGAGCTGCGTTCCATACCTGGTAGCCATCCCTGGATTATTTAGGCAGAGGGTTTCTGACTGCTGCTGGACCCCTCCAGTCTAATACAAAATATCCCGCTTCTTAAAACAACACTGCAGTTCACACTCACACAGGCAAAAATGCATGAATCATTTTGTTTACATCAAAACACTGGGTCCATGTAGGGTTTGCGGCGGGATTGCAGTGTGTTTACTCAGAAAGACCACAGAGGGCTTAAACAGAGAATGAAAGAAATTTTTCTTCAAAAAGGCAAAATGCAGAGAGTGGTTCAACTGCTGCAACACATCAACCTGATAAATAAATAAACAGAAAAACAGTAGCACATAATTGGCTTCCTTTAATTCGGACACAGCTGTGAGGAAACAGTGTTCACAGTCCAGACGTAAACTAAAACAAAGAAGCTCCTCAGTTCCATGTATACGTATGTACAGGTTCGTCAGTGTACTTCTAAAATGATACAATTAATGGACCATTATCCTTCAAAATGATACTTAAATTCACCTTTAACATCATGGCTTAACAGGCTTAACACAAATTGATTCTTCTACCATTATCTCTTGGTTTTAGATATATATGTGAGACTATTGTACTTGGAACAACTACCTTTTTTTTAAACTATCTTGATGTTTAATGGATAGTACGCAGCTGAATGTGGAACATGTTCATAGTCCCAGATAGAGCAGAGAAATCAGTGTGAGCAGAGTAAAATCTTTAGTCCTTTGGATGAGGAAAATACGTACACTAAGGCTGAAGCATAGTTCCTGCTGTCAGGCAGTGTGCTTCCTTGTTTTCCAGTCTGATCATTAGTCAAAACTCCTCACTGTTCTCACAGAGCCACTTCACAAAGATATAACTTAAAGCATTTCCACAATCACTTTAATGATTTCTACTTTTTCTTCCTTCACTTTCCTTTTTATTTATTTTAATTATATATTACATTTATTTTCAATTTTATATGCTGCATACTAATGTTTGTAAAGCACTTTTATTGCTTGCTTATTTGAAATGCCAACAACACCATGCAAACATCATCAATGTAAAACAGACAGTGTGACAGAATAAGTGCATAATACTGACGTTGTTACAATGCAAAGTTGTTATCCCGAGAAACCTTAAGTCTGGGCACTCAGGTGGATGATACTTCTTTCAAAGTGCTCTTCTATTTTATCAAATATTGTTAAACACTAACTAAAAAATGTTTAGTTCGATTTAACAGAGGCTTAAATGTTCATGGGGATATAGTCTCCATAAAGCACCAGATGCCCGAGGACACTGTTTTCTGGGCTAAATCTGGTGTGTCAGCTATTGGTCTTTAAAAACACGTCCTCTTTAATGTCTAAATTTGGTTGAAAAGTGGAAGATGACAAGTCATCTCAGGATGTTGGAATACATGTCTCACAAAAGAATACTTTTGGTTTAAAAGTGATTGTTCAGTAAATGTTTAGATCAAGGGCCCTTCAAAAAAGTTCTGCTGTACTCTGAAACTCTTTCGTCTCTATGGCTTGTGCTGCGCTTTGCTCGATGCATCGAGTAGCCGTTATGGCTCAGCACACAGAAAATAATGCATCACAGCCGTGCCGGTTGCGTAGCGCCCGCTCCTGCTATGCTGTGATGTACATTGCTGTGACGAACAGAAATGTAGAATGACAGGTACAGGGTGCATAAAACATACATAATAACCATGACAAGCAGCACAAAATGTAGTACGGGCAGAGAGCAGTGACCAGTGCAACGCAAATTATGGCCTATTCGCTCAGCCTGGTAGTGTAGTGTAGCGTGCACTGCTTGCTATGAAGTAGACCCACATGTCTTTGGGGGTTTTTTATGCAACATTTGAATAAGATTTTATTTGGTTTTGAAATGGTTGTGATCAACCACACAAAGACGACGCTCTGCACAAAGTGGCATCGGAGTGACATCTTTATATGTCAGTTTTGGACGTGCAATTTTGGTCTGCTGGTCAGGTTGTTTTGGAACGCCAGGCAACGTCTTTTTTTCAACGTCTACTGAATGTTTAATGTTGATGTCAGTAGGACCTCTGTGTACGGGCTACTTATAGTCCAAATGTAGTCATTGTTGACGTCTTTTCAATGTCAAACTTTAGACGTCATTTTAATACTGTTTCTAGAGGCTCTGTAGTCCAGTGTTTCCACAGGTTGAAGATAAACAAGAACTAGTTTCGAATGATCTTGTTAGTAAGTTTTGTTGGTTTTGAACTTATACCTTTATAAGGTGTGCGTTAACAATACACAGATGAAATGATTGGTTACATCTTGAGCACCTTCTTGAGAGTCTTCAAAATATTCTCTGCTGTTTTGGAGTATTTGGTGGAATACTATGTTCATAAAAGCACAGAGCATGAGTTCTGGAGCTGTATCATTTCTTTTTGAAATATCTGAGAAAAAGCAAAACAGACCATCTGGAATAAACAGCAGGATACATCGTTCAGGATTTGTGCAAGATTCAATTTAAAAACTTGATTTACAGACAATTTTTTACAATTCTGAATTTGCAGGAAAGAAAATACATTGACTGACTACCCACAACTGATGCATGGCTTCATAAGGAGTCTGTCTGCATTAGGGCTGCCACAAACGATTATTTTGATAGTCAGATTAATATTAATATTAATAATATTAATATTAATTAATAATCACGATTATTTTTGCAATTAGTCGACTAATCAGATCATGCATCTATTGGACGTAAAACATACAACTTATTGCACCAGCATGCATCTGCTCTTATATAACTATCATTAGCTTACAGCTTGAAGTGTTTAAGGTATGTGCTAACTAAAAATAAAGACAAGATGATAGTTTATTAGACTAAATGAAATTTGCAACTTGTCTCGGTGGAGTTGAATAAACTCAGCCGTCTGCTCCTTGCTATCTAAAATATAACAGGACACTGGCCTAAATTCTCTACCATCTCACACTTCTGTTTAATCAGTTTTCTGTTTGACGATTATTCAGCTGTGTGAACTATAACTTTAAACTGAGCCAAAACGATTTACTCAGGAAGAAATAAAACACTGAAAAATCCAAACAATAACATTTTTAAGTTATCTAAGTGACTTATATATCATAACCTGAGTAGCAAAAGGGGTCTGAAAACGATGTGCCGGGAGTCCGCTGTTCTCGTCAGCTCTAGTGAGCCTTGACCTCCCGGTCAGCTCCTACTCCGAAAACATCGGAGCACTTTTGCAAATATGTGATGTCTTCATAATCGAGTAGATATTTGAAGTTTACACGGCTACATTCGGAAAATATCTTAAAAGTTTATTTTGTGACCCAGAAAGAGTAATATTACAACTGAGTAGCTGCCGCTATTGTTAGAAACTGGAATTGGCTGGGCCGCGATATGAATTCTGGGATTTGTCAGCCGCATTTGGAGCAGCTTTCGAATTTGAAATCCTACAAACGTGGCCTCCGAAGAATGCAGCCCCTGAATTTGGACACAGCTACGATACTAGAGACTGCGTCTTCTTGTAGATGCATTGCTGCCATCTTCTGTTTCAGACCGTTATTACACTCTTAAATCCTACTTCTTATTCCTACGTGTTTCAGGATCTTACAAAGCTTCAAACGACGTGTCGACTATTAAATTAGTCGTCGACGATTCTGATAGTCGACGTAATCGTGACTAGTCGACTAATCGTGGCAGCCCTAGCCTACATGTAATGAGAAATGGTGGAGAACTAATAGAAGTTGGTGGGCATGGAAGCACCTGCTGAGCTTCACTTGGAATAGACCTATCCATCAGCACAACCTGCATCAGTATCACTGGAAGAGATCAAATATATTGGTCCAACACACTCATCTCAATCATTTCACCTGTCCTCTCGCATTTGTCACTGTAATACCTGCCAACTTATCCACTGCAGGAAAATAAACCTCACTTCAGATAGCTCATACGACACAAGCAATTGCAATCAGAGCATAAATCACAGCAGGAGTTCAATTTGTTCTCAGGACAGGAAGCAACTTCATTCTTCACTGCTGACAGTCTGATGTGAATTAACAGCAGCCACGCCACCTCATTGCTTTGATAACTAACGTGACACCTCAGATGATTACTAGATGGATTCATTTTGATTTCTTTTTTTAATGCTTGCACACTGACAGCTGATTGGGATTTTCATAAACGACTAAAACTCACTTGGCAGCTAGCCAAGGACTGGTTTGCAGAGATCAGTAGACGATACTGGGAGCAAACCCCGAGACTGCCGAGAGAACACTGTCATCACTGTCAAAGTAGGCCACGCAGTCAATTCTCAAACTCCCCCTAAAAACGCAGTATCGACCACAAACAAAACCCTGTGATCAAAGAGAACAAGCTTGTCGGCTTAATGGGCCATCCAGTATAAAAGCTGAAGCCTGTTGAAAATGCCAGGAAAGCTTCAGTTATGTTTTAATGTCTTTATTGGGGGAAAAGGGGTGTTTCAAGGAAATGTACTGTTAGGCGGTACAATGCGCAAGCCCAGCATCTGCCCTTAAGCCTGAGGACTTTTCACTCCGCTGAATCTATTTTTGACAGCTCCTAATATTATACCTCATTCACAGTCCCCTGAGCTTACAAAGCTTTTGTTCTTCTTTCCAAGAATTTCAAGACAATTTTTCCCAAAAGCTGGACTTTAACTTGCATATGAGGGCTGCAGTGAAAGTATTGCCTTTTTTGTTGTTGTAGTCGTTTTTACTCACTAAATGACTAATCCATGGAAAACTTCCAAAATAACTCAATTAAAGCCCCAGAGAGGTAATAATCAACCATTGTTGCAAAGCAAGAATAACTACAGGTCTCGGGCGCTGGTTTGGCTCAGTGCGTTGAGCGGGCGGCCACGTGCTGTGCGGCTGAGGGCGGCCGGCCCGGGTCCGGCCCGCGGCCCTTTGCCGCATGTCTTCCCCTCTCTCTCTCCCTCCGCTTTCCTGTCATTTCTTGACTGTATCTGTCAATAAAGCTGAACTGAAAAGAACTACAGGTCTCAATATCATCTTGTAAACCTCTCCTTTCACTCTTGCTGCTATCCTTCAGTCACAAATCACCCCTGACACTCTCCACCCACTCCACCCTGCCTTCACTCTCTTCACCACCTCTCTTGTACGTTGTCGTTCTGAATGGTAGACTTCACATATTAAAATTTAGTTACCTTGCATTTCCACTGTTAAACCACTGTTAAACCAGCCCCACTATCATTCATTTGTCTTGCTTTTAGTCAGGGCTGGATCAGGTGAACCAGAAGCCTGCCTTACATATGCTGCAATAGGTCTAGGCTGCTGAGAGCTTCCCATGATGCACTGAGTATTTCTTCTTCACTCACCTCTTTTCACTCTCTATGTTTATACACCACTCTGCATTTAATCATTAAATATTATTAATTTCTGGCTCTACTCCACAGTGTGTCTTTTGAGTGCTTGTGGCAGATGGCTGCCCCTCCCTGAGACTAGTTCTGTCTGAGGTTTCGTCCTGTTAAAAGGGTTTTTTTCCTTCCCACTGTTGCTAAGTACCTGTTCATAGGGGGTCTTCTCACTCTTGGGGTTTAGTCTCCATTATTATAGGGTCTTTACCTTACAATATAAAACACCTTGAGACAAATCCTGTGATTTGGCGCTATATAGTGTAAATTAATTTGAATTGAATTGCTTTTACTAACTTTCATTGCTTTTTTTCTCCAAAGAATGTGTCCACCTCTCCAGGTTCTCTTCCCTCTATTCACTACTCTCACTACAGATGACAATGTCATCTGCAGACATTATAGGCCTCATCAGTCAGTCTGTCCATCACTGTTGCAAACGAGAAGGGGTTAAGAGCCGACACCTGATGTAACCTATCCCACCTTTAATCTGTTGCTCCTACTGCACACCTCGCCACTGTCCTGCTGTCTTCATTCATATCCTGGACCACGTTCACATAATTCTCTGCCACTCCTGATCAACTCATGAGTACCACAGTTCCTCTCTTGACACTCTGTCACATGATTTCGCTCTAATTCACAAAGACAAAGTGCATCTCCATCGGATGAGCTCTATACTTCGCCATCAACACTGCCAAAGCAAACATCGCATCTGTAGTGCTCTTTCTGAGCACAAAGCCATACTGCTGCTCATCAACTTTATGCCTCTGTAGTTACTACAGCTCTGCTTCTTAAAATCTGTAACAGTGCTCTTCTTCTCCATCTCTCAGGTATAGATCACGTTGTTTGTTAAATCAATAGTTTAATATGTATCCTCTGCAACTGTTCATTGATGATCAAAATGAAAAAATATATATTGCCTCGAAAACTGGCAGCAGGGTGGCACGGTGGTTAGCATTGTTGCCTCACAGGAAGAAGGTTCTGAGTTTGACTCCACCGCCTGGCCGGGGCCTTTTTGTATGGAGTTCGCATGTTCTCCCCGTGTTTGGGTGGGTTCTCTCTGGGTACTCCGTCTTCCTCCCACAGTCCAAAGACATGCAGTTAGTGCGGTTAGGTTAATTGTTGAATCTAAACTGCCCATAGGTGTGAATGGTTGTCTGGCTCTTTGTGTTAGCCCTACTGGTGACCTATCCAGCGTGTACCCTGCCTCTCGCCCTATGGTAGCTGGGATAGCCCCCCCCCCCCCCTGCGACCCTAAAAAAGGATAAGCGGAAAAGGATGGATGGATGGATAAATCTATTCAAGCCAAAACTTTTGCTTCTCCTGAACATGTACACTCACCAAGTACAACTTCTTATTAATCAGCCAATCTAATGGTAGTTTAGACATGCAGACATGGTCAAAATGACCTGCTGAAGCTCAAACTAAGCATTTGAATGGTGATTTGAGTGACTCTGATTGCTTTTTGATGGAAAATCCAAGTAGATGAGATATTTTTCTAATCTACTTGGAGTTCCCCATGCAAGCATCTCTAGGCTTTACAGAGAATGTTCAAAAAATAAATAAATAAATAAAAAGAAAACATGGTTGAAAATACCTTGATGATTACCAAGGTCAGAGGAGAATTGCCAGACTGCTTCCAGCTAATAGGAAGCCAACATGAACCACTCGTAACAACCAAGCTATGCAGAAGAGCATTTCAGAACAGCTAACATGTTTAACTTTGTTGTAGATGTGCTACAGAAGCAGAAGACCACAACAGGTGCTGCTCCTGTCAGCTGAGAACAGGAAACTGAGGCTCCAGTTTGTGTCAAGATTGAAAAATAGAAGACTAAACAAATGTTGATTTCTACAGTGACATTCAAAAAGTTAAATTGGGTGTAGAGAAAAAAAATGAAGGCATGGATCCATCATCACTGTCTTGTTAATTGAATAAGACACTGAGTTCCTGCAGCCACAAGTTCTCAAACCAACAGAGCACCTTTATGCTATGATATGAAGTGACAGGAGAGTCACATCATGGATAAGCCACGATGACAAACCTGCAGCAACTGTGTGATGTTGTCATGTCCATATAGACCAAAATCTAAAGAAATGTTTCCAGCACCGTGTTGAGTTGGTGCCTTTAGGAAGTAAGACAGTTCTGGAGGCCAAAGGAGTCCAACCTGGCACTTTAAAGTGTACCTAACAGAAGCTTAGGTTAGGTTCACCTTCCACTTATATCAGCATATGCATTCTCGTTTAGGACTTCAACTTGGGAGCTGTATACGTGTAGATTAGAAACATGAACATGAAGTCAGGCTAAACTTGAACCGGACTTCAAAATCAGAAACCGGCTTTAAGGCCCGTGAGGTGAATGTAGGCAAAACTGTTTGCTTTTGTGTGCACGCTCTCATGTCACTAGCATCCTCGTTAAATGTCATGTAGATCACATGACCTGGGCCATCCACCAGCTGTGCACAGCTCACACACACAATCACACTTGTGCTTAAGTTCAGGCTCATTCACCTGGGTGGGCCTGTCTGTCTGTCTGGCAGTAGTGTGAGGATTAGACCAGAGATTAGACTGACAAAACACACACAACAACAGGAGGAAGTCAGGGTTGTGTCTATGTGTGTGTGTGTGTGTGTGTGTGTGTGTGTGTGCGTGTGTGTGTCTGTGTGTGTGCAAAAGAGTGAGAGAGGTAGAGATGGGGCGCTTGGGTGTATGCACTTACATACGTTTGAGCATTCCGTGTGTGAGCACTGCTTAGCCTCTAAGGAATCTTCTAGACAAGCCACTCTCTTCCTCTCTTCTAAATCATCCAACCATTCAAGTCAAAGCTTCTATTAATCCTTTCAGTTAACAGTGCATTCCATTCAAATCTGGCATTAAAACTTTATGCTAACTGTGCA
>VOQK01029560.1:11802-22877 GCA_015052645.1 Benitochromis conjunctus | reverse complement strand
AACCCAGACAGGAAATGATAATTGTTTTTGAGAATCTTCAGACTTAACTGGAACTGCCCTTTGCCATCAGCCTAATTTTAGATTTTAATCCTGTTTCACTACGCCCATTCCTGACCCACCCTGAGTTTGACAGTTTCCTGAGGTTCAACGGTGGCATCAAAATGAGTTCTTCAAAGCTGACAAACCACTTCAAGTTAGTTCACTCTCAGGCAAAACAGGAAGCAGTAGTTGGCAGCCTGACAAACAGATGCCACATCCAAAGGGCATGTGAAAAGCAGTAAATGTAAGCCTATAACATGTTTCAATACAGAGGGACAAGGGTGTTAGCGTGTACAGTGATGTTTGAAATGGTTATTTTCTCACTGTTACCCTTTAATCATTTTTCTTAATGAGAAATATTCCCACTGACTTTGTCCACCTTCAGGTTTTGCGGTTTGCATAATTGCAGTTTGAACAGTAATAACCCACAAACATTTCCTGCACAAAAAGCACACAACTTGCACTGCTGGTTCCAGGAGAACACAAACAGATTGTGAAAGGCTGTTTAACATTATTCAGTTCAGTTCTATTACATAGTGCCATATCACAACCACAGTCGCCTCAAGGTCCTTATGATGACAAAAGCTTAATTCTGTACAAAGAAATTCACACTGTTGGCTTGAGTATCCACTCATTTGATACAGTGATATTATAATAGTGCTTTGTAAATTACCCATAACTCAAACAAGTCTCTTACTCTGTAATCACCTCGGGTAATTGTTAAACTAAATGATTAAATCTTGCTGCACCTGCTAGTTGCCACCAGCACCTATACAGGCAGCCACAGGACAAGACGTGGGGTACAACCTGAACTCAGGGAGAGAGACAGACAACCAGTCACGCTAACAAACACTCCTACTTCCAATTAACAGGAATGTACAGCATGTCCAGAAGGAAGCTGGAGGACTCAGAGAGGACAAGGCATGCAAAGGCCCCACCTGACCACCAAATTTAAACCTAGGAATTTATTGCTGAGAGGCAACACTGGCACTGAGTGAGAATAGGGAGATTAAAAATCATATCAAAATCAATCATCAAGACACAAAAGAGAGATGAAGGATTAAAAAAACATTAATTTAGTACTATAAGGTCTACAGTGTTTCTGCTTATGTTGATGTAGTCTGCTGTGGCACACTCATTTTTAACTGAAGAATTTGTAGCGGCTAGAGATGCATGTATCCTTATTAGTTCATCCTTTAAAGCACGTTGTGTTGCTCCTTTCTCTTTACGATCCTCCATAAAAGCCCACTTTCTACTGATTGGCTAACTTCTGGAAAACTTCTAGCACTCCAGCACTCGCATCTATTTTCTGAAGAAGCTTTTCTAAGAAAACTTGGCTTAAAGAGCTCTCGAGCTGTAAAGTTTAAATACCATTGTCACATGATAACGATTTGGTTGGATTTGGTTGGTAGTACGGCAACTACAGGGTTGCCTGCCAACTGAATCCTTTGAACTAGCTCATAAATGCACCTGAGTAGGTTTGATACATCAGGTCAGAGATCAGGTCTGAGCTGTCGTTTAAGATCGATGTCGGTGTAAAGCTTTCTCTGTGAGCACAGAGGACCGGGATCATTGCAGAGCGTCTGGTTTGTAAGTATGTGTGAATAGAAACTAGTCGAGGGAGGTTGTGGGAGGGATCCATCATGTTTACTTTGGACATTAAGCAGTGTTGTAAAGCCAGGTAAACACATTCCAGGCGCATGTGTGTGTGTGTATGAACAAAAATAGTCGAATTCATTTACTCAAACACAAACATGAAAAAAAAACACTTTCTTATTTTAAAACTCTCTATGGTGGCCACTAAATTCACCCAGTGCAAAAAAGAAAAACATCACAAGGAGACTTTTATGTCTTTGTGCACATGATAACAACAACACAAAGCTTTCTGTGTTGAGATTTTTTTGCTACAGATTCTTGCTGGCTAAATCATATTCTATTTATTTCAAAATTACATCGATTTCCAGTAAGATAACGTGATGATGTGATAAAAGGTCAATTATGAGGCATCGTTGTGAACCACAACTTAACTGATCAACAATCCAGAAGGGTGACAATTTGTGTATTAAAAGATTGCAGGCTCAAAATCTCTTAATATATTATATTTATGGATGTTGCTCTATTGTTATTCCTGGTCTAATAAAAAATTCATACAGCTTTAGTACACTACTGTAATCCAACACTGTTGGTTCACATAATAACGATAACTAACTATCACAATGATAACTTTCAAAGTGAAATAAACGTTGTTTTGCAATAAATGACAAAGCAGAAAAACCAATACATTTTAAAACTGAGACAAACCAAACAAAAACAATAAAAAAAACTGTAATATAATGTTGAAAAAGATCAAATTGGTAGTAACCTTAGGGCCAGGTGTGGATAATTAATTCTATCGTTTTGTCACGCCAAAACTCTCTTTCAACTTCAAGATTAAGATCTGAAGTTGAAAGAGGTCTGAGGTTAAAGACAGAACAGCGTCACCGGATTATTAGGTGCAGTGCTGTGGGGGGACCTTCAGAGCAATGCCAAAATAGAGGGACTGGAATATGATTTGGCATCTTGTACTTTCACCTAAAAAATAGACAAGCAAAAACATTTGCACATTTTAACCTTCCAGATTCACTGCAATCTAGACACGCACGCCCTCCTATGTCTATGCATATGCGTGTGAGTGCCCATGTTTGTGCACAGCCCCGTCCTTTTCAAGCCCTTTGTGAGCGTGTATTGTCTGGGCCAGTGATAGAAGTGGGTTTGAGGAGGGGCGGAAGCTTTTCACAAGGCATTTGTCCAGAGTGAGGGTGGCTCGACCTTGAGACTAAACAGAAGGAAACACAGGTTCAAAGACAGAAAAACAAAACGCTTTTATGAATTCGTTTATGTCGCATATGCGCTGCTTAGCAATTAGGGAACAAAGTTATGAAACTAAACTTCTTTAACTTGTCTTTAAAGTGTTTTTCCATACATCCGTTATTTTTTCTATTGATACTGTATGTTTTGCATGCCTTAATCACCTCTGCAAAGAAGATGCGTCATTTTCAGAGTGTGATTTTTTTTCTGTAGAGGTCTGGATCCCAGATTATGCTTTAAATATAGCGGCTGGTGTTCACGGCTGAAGTTAAAGCCTGAGAACAATACTTAAAAACTTATTTAAAAAAAAAAAACTATTTGATTCATCTTTTCTTCTGCAGGGTAAAAAGGTCAAGGAACACTCTTCCTTTCATTGCTGCTTTTCTGTACTTCTCACCCCATCCTACCCACTAATACCCACATTTTAATAACACAGGTGCATTTATCACTGAGCTGAGCTTCAGAAAGAAAATGCTTTTTCAAGTTTCGTCGCAGAGAGGAAGACCTTGGCTTTCTTGACATTTTCCAGCGGTTACTTTATTGCATTGTCTCTCAAGTATTTTGGTACCTTGGCGTCTATAGAAAAAGTATTCATATTTCCATACCTTTTAAGACTGCGCACAAAAAGTTTTGTGCTAAAACGCAACAATGAAATGTGCTCTTTAACCTACATATTTTAAAACCTTTACTTTCCTTTGCTTGCTTCTAGGGTGGTCTGTACTGATCTCTTAACTCTGACATACCAGTCAAAACACAATCACAATCTGTGCGCGCATGAACGTGTGTAGAAGTGAGGGTATGATTCACAACGCGTAACAGTTAAACAAGGTTTTAACATACCACTATTTAGGGTTTCAGCCAGCATTAAGAGTGGGGAGGTGGTTACAGGGAAACAGCCACTTTGTTGGAGGGGGGGAATTTCTACATTTGTATTTCAGCGAACACCTCAGCAGTTAAAAAATGTAAACATGATTATGGCGTTACTTCTTTTCAAGAGCTTTCATCTTTGCAAAAGATGTCCCTGAGATTTAAAAAACAGACTCTAAAAAACTGTATCCTTTGACTTTTGTTAAGACAAATAAAAAAAAGCTCAATTTACTTGTCAATTATCTTATGATCAAACGTCTACTGGTTCTGCAGAAGCTAAGAAGTATCTCTTACTACTAATTTGTAATGATGTATTTCTTATTCATTGCAGCACTGCTGTTCATTCAGCCACTGCAAGTGGTAGAAATTGAGCTTTAGGAAATAAAGTGAAGTCACGAGAAGAGAGAACTGGATGAACTATAATAAATAACTCCTGGGATGGATTTACTTCATGTTTGCCTTCTTTTTCAGAACAGAAATGTGAACATTGGATAAAGTTTTTGTTTCATTTTGCTGACTGTGGAGAAAAAGACTTTTAGTTTGAAAGTCTTTCTTTTTTCTCAACAAACCCATCTGTGGATTTAAAGAATCCACAGATCATTAAAGAAGAAAAAGTGGAAAATGTTCTAATGATTAAAACAAACTGTAAACTATGAATATGTGTATTCTCATATTTTATGTGTTTTTTTTAATGAGGAACTAATATGTAAAAGTAAAAATGATAACATGGTACAAAATAGTCGCAGTTAATTACATACATATAGACAAATTCACTTCATGACAGTTTATTATTTATCAATTTTTATGTTTATATATAGCATGATTAGAAATGCAGAGATATGCATGCATTTTCTGTAGCTAAAATGCAGTGGCTGAATCCTTAATTTGAACCTTGTCTCTTATGGAAGCATAATTTCCAAAATATTTAAATGGATTGTGTAAAAAAATAAATAAATAAAGTGTTTTCCTGCAGAGACTGAAGAACTCAATGGATGAGTGACGAAACGTTTGTCCCACTGAAAACACGACGTCCAGATGAACACAATCAAACTTTTCCTGCCGTTTCTCTCACTTTAAATCAAAATAAAGAAAATAATTATTTTATTATTGTTTATCAAAACGTAATTTCTAGCGCCGGCTTCAATTTCTTCAATCTGAAAATTTACACTTTCTCTGTTTTATACATTGTACACACATCTGTGATGTGTGCTGAGCATGTTGACAGCTGAGTTCAGCTTCTGATTTTTGAAGTTTAATCCCACGATGGTCGCAGTTATCTTGCTTTTTGTGTAACACAGCATCACTAAATGGAACGCTATTGTTTTGAAAGATTTTCACTAACCCTAGGGCCACGAAACTTGCAGCACCTCGCTGACTATGCAAACTAAACTTTGAATTCAGGTGGAAAAAAATACATCAAAGCAGACTATTATAACAGTAATATGTATAATAGGAAATGGGATTTGAGGTTTTAATCTCTCCCCTGGCTCATATCCAGCACACCTGGCCAGGCTCAAACAAACACACAAACAGGATTCACAAAGAATTACGGATACAAATTGGCAACAGAGATCACTAAACAGTTGTGTAAAGCTGGGCTCAGTCACTTCCTTTAAATACAACCTCTCTGTGGTTACAGCTTTCTCTGTCTGCTAAAAGAAAGGAAGAAAGAGAAGGGAGGATCGCAGCCAGCATTAAAGAAAGAGAAAAAGAGAGTGGAGGGAGGAACTGGACGATTTGAATGCAAACAAAAGAAGGTTGAAAATCAAAGATCTTAATGAATGACAAAGACGGGTCAAAGGAAGAATACAAGGATGGATAAAAAAAATAAAAGAAACGGGAAGGAAGAAACATTTTTCAGCCGGTTGTTGACATGTGTCAGCCGTGGCTATCAGGGTTAAAAAAACACATCAGAGATTTGTTTGCTCTGTGAGAGTAAACTAGCCAGAGCAACGCCCTACCCCAGCAATGCTTTCTCACACAAACACACAGACTGAGAAAAACAAAGTGTGAGGGGCAGGTTGGTTCTTGCACCAGGGAAACAGTTTGCAGAGCAGACAGAGAGAGTGAGAGGCATTAGGAGGTTGATCTAAGGTGTGGCTCACATTTACTTACCTGGTTGGGTAGGGGGGAGACCGGGTGCTGAGAGACAGAGAGATCATTTTTTAGGAGATATCATCAAAATGCTGATTCTCTTTAGCTTTTCTCTCAAATCTTTGTGCCCAATAAAGCGTTTTTTGTGTTGCGTTACTAAAGAAAGTCCACGACTTGTGTACGAGAGCAGAGAACCTGCTTCTGGGGGACCCACCATGTGTTCGTTTGTTATTGTTCGACTTTCATGTATCTGGTTAAGCACGTCCAAACAGCACGCTGGATGACTAGCTTTCAAAAAACAAAACAAAATATAATTTGTGACCAATGGATCAGGTTGATGATGGCTGAACAAAAAAGTGCACTGAAGGAAAAATCCCCACTGTGCAAAGTGATGTCGAGTGACGTTTTCTGGCAGTTAGTTTTGGACGTCCAATTGCGGTCCACTGAAGGGGTCGACGTTTTTTTTTTTTCACAGCCTACCAAACGTCTAGTGTTGTCGTCCGTACGACCTCCGTGTACGAATTTGGAGCAGAAATTTCCCCAGCTGCTCACAGGCAGTTTGCAAAATGTGCACATCGACAAACACTGTCGAGCAGATAGTCCAGTTCATACATACACACTTGCACAAACCTCTCATACTTCCATCGCAACTTCTCTCCTGCTACCAATCACAACCACATTCACTTACAAAGCTCTTAACAATAAATAATAATCTGTACTTATATGTATCGTGCTGATAACAACAGTGTTGATATTTGTAAATAAAAACATCATATTGGCGTCCAGTTTCTGGACCTAGTTTGGACCTCACACAGATGTCCAGAATTGGTCATGGACTGATGGACCCAACATAGACATGATCTGCACGTCTGTCCGGTGTCCAGTGTTTAGTGGGTCAAGCAGATGTTTTTTAGGATGTAATTCCCTGAATTATACAACTTCACACTATGATCGCGTTAGCTCAGCTTGCGCCAACAATCGTTGCTATTTAAACTTTTTTTTTTTTTTTCCTAGTATTTGGTGCTGGAAGAAGTAAATAAAAAAACTCATATAAAGATACTGCTGCTACGGATCAATTAGTTTACCCTTTTTATGTAAAAATATACACTCCACAAAGAAAAACAATGACTCTGTCAAACAATTAATAATAGTCACCAATTAGAAAACTGTATTGTGGATGCACAATTTCTATAAAGAACATGCAACAGTGGTACACCCAGAGCCGAGGCAAACTTACGATACAGACTGTATATGAAAAAATAAGATGTAGCCTCTGGGTCTAAGTGGCTGAAACTTGCATTCATTGTAACGGCTAGCAAGGGGCAACTCATCTGCCACAGAGTAATCCAACAGTCTAGAAGTTTATAATGGACTGGCATTTACATACGACCTCTGTAGTATTCACTCACTTAAAGTACATCAAACTTTGTAGGGGTGTAAAGGGGGGACATCCATTAAAGGTTGGCATACATACACCAAGGTCTTCAAGGTCAACTATGATTCTTACAAGTGTTTATAGGCATCATAGAGAAGGAGTGCAAAAAGATTTACAATACGTCCTATCAAATCTGACCTCTGACCTCTCCTTTCAGGTCAACAGATTGATCTAAAGGTAAAGTGATAATAATGCTATATGGAGATATTGAAGAATAGCAATAGCAGTGAAAACAACATGTTAACATAAATAAACATTGTAACAAAGAATAATTATTACAATATTAACTACTCAGAATTATGTTAAGTAATTAAAACAGATTTCATACCATACCACCCAAGTAAGAAAGAGTACTAATATTCAAATACTTTTATAACTTCATAAACCAGTTTATTGACAAATGTAGACTTTACCATTCATTTCAAGTTGTATTTAACAGCATGATGTTCACACGGCAAACAGCAATGACAATAATCCATTTAAGACGTGGCTACTTTGTGATTGATAAGCTGCTATATCAATTAATTGCCCATCTTTTGTTTCTAATGCTCTAATGCTTGAAAGCCGGTAAGTTATGTAATCAGTGAAAGTAACGCTTTCATGTAAAAATGAATAAGTCTCATAGACTTCAGGGGCTCACAGGGCGATGCAGATCAATTGTACTTTATATAAGGAACAACACGCTCTGGCAATATTGGCCATTTTTATGAGTGAAAGTAAAAAATAAAAAAGCTGATTGGCAGCTAAATGTTCTTGAAGTACAGGAAGTTGACAGGGACTTTAGTTTCATTTCTGTAATTAGATTAGTTACATCAACACTGACTTCTGTGTGAGAGTGACTGGTTAACATCCTCTAACCCTCTAATAAGCTTTAGACATGTCATTAACACTGTTTGAGAGGCATTAAAACACTCTGATCTGTTTGTTGCTCTGTATTTCTGCCAGTGTATGTGCGTGCCCGTGTGTGTGTGTCTGTGTAAGAGGGGGAAGAGGAAGAGCGAGAGAGAGGCCTGTCATTGGTTGAGCACAGGACATGTCTGTGTGCCCGTGTCAGCCTGTGAAAGTAAACATTAAACCCTCATTAAAATACTGTTAATCCCTTCCCATGACATACAACCTGCCTTCAAACACACACGTTAAGATGGCACATACACAGTGCGCATTCATGTCATTAGGGAGGTGTTTGTCATTCAGGTGAGTTCATCCTAATTGGCTGTGAGAAAAAAAAAAATAAAGCATTTTCTGTTAGCGGGAACTTCTGTTGTGGACAGACAGGATACTTTTCTCTACCAGTTGGAAATTTTACAAATAAAAAAATAACATGAAGATATTTGTGTAAAAAATGCCAAAACATTATCATAATTTATTGTTGTTTTTGGAGCCTTGATGCGTTTCAGCTGCAAACTGTCTGATAGATCCTCACAACCTGGACCTCGTTGAGTGAACTGCAAAGCATGTGTGAATCCACTTGAACCCTCTCGTATTGTCATTTACAGTCATTTACTTGACATTAGTGAGCCTGAGAAGGTTTTGCTGAAGTGCAATTGTCGTGTTTGTGGACTCAGCATAACTAAGTCCACTAAAATGCGGTCTTGAATATTCAGTTGATGGAATAATTTTGAAACATCTCTTCATCTCAGCTCTTGTCCTTGTGCAGAGGCCTTACGAGAAAGCAAAGCTCTCCCATAGGCGGCGTTCTCTTGTTTTTTCATTGCATGACGCCTGAATCAAAGGTGAAGCGAGAAAACAGCGACTGCATTTTAAAATAGAAATACCCCTTTGTGTCATTTCAGAGACATGTTTATGGGTGGGTTTGGGTGATAGGAATACTGGTATTTCATCGCATGTTCTTTTCTTCTTCTGTAGTGGTAAAGTACTGTAGCTGCATCCTTTTCCTTTGATGCTAAAGGCTCGTAAAAATGATGTTAAATGGATTAAGCGGTGTAATAATAAGACTTTTAATGGTTAAAAAACTTGCAACAACAAAAAAGAAGAGGACATAAGCACAGGAATGAGAAGAAAGTGAGACAGGCTGATGTTTTGACATTCACAGAGTGCCGCCTCTCCTTACCTTTGATATAAACAGATGGAAAGTGAAAGAGAACAAATGAGAGTAGAGATAGGAGAAGGGAGGGCCCAGGCTGCTGTCTGCCATGCAGAGAGGCATATTTACCAGTGGCGTTTTTCAAAAAAAAGAAGACATTTCTCTCTGGGAACAGCTATTTGACTCCCGCCAGGCAGTTGTGACAGGAAAATACATTAGGCCTGATTTGGTTTGTTTTGGTTGTTTTGGAGATGTTGCAATTATGAGAGACAGGGGGGCTGGTGATTGAGCAGGGTCAGTGTGATTCTGTTTTTTTTTTTCCATACAGCCATGCTGTAGTCGTTCTCCTCTGTGCTTTAGCTTTATTTTTCTACCTGTTTCACTTTCTTACCTCATTCCTGCTGGAGTAAAATTGTGTGACTTTTTCATGAATGAATTACAGCTCGTCTGACACAAAGTTTTATTCCAAACTACACGTCCAAAATAGAATAACTGTGCTAACTGAAACCAAATGAAATGGAATAGCTAAAATGATCGCTGTAATAAAAACATAAAACCAAAAAAAAAAAAATACAGTTTATCAGCATTTTCCAGACTGGCTTCCTAAGTTTATAATCCACATTGACATTTAATTCTGTGGCTTGTAAATTTATTTGGCATGACCTTTGTAGAACTTGAATGGATCGTGACTAATCCATCATACCTAACAAGAATACTTTTGTTTATTTTCTTCTGGTGGCTTTATTGTTCTCATTTAATAAAGACTATGCACTTCACATAAGTGTTACTGGAAATTATCACAAAAAAATCCTTCACATTTTTTTTTTTACACTTAGTATTTACAGATTTTTGTATCTGAATAGAAAGCTCCTCTCAGATGCTCCCTCGTTCACAGAGGGTCACCACAGCAGGTAGCTCTGCGGTAGCCTTCCTGATGCAACCCCCGAGAGATTTGTGTCTCCTCCTGAGATCACACCAGGGATCTTGTGGAAACCACTCCACTGAGGAGGCACCAGATTGGGGGGTTTTTGATATCTGAATAGCAACTACAAATTGCCACACCGCTTTTATGGTAATTTATTTGGTTCAGATGAGCCTGACGAAAATGAAGAGGACTGAGGAGTCTAACTTGTATATACACCCTCACTGGCCTCTTTACTTTACTTTAATCCATTTAATTCTTTCCTCATTTTTAACGCTGTTGTTTATATTAGCTAGTAAGATGCGATTATATCATTAGTTTGGCATACACAGCCAATGTCCTTTTTTAATAACATTTTTAGGCCAAAAGCTCTTGTTCTTAAATAACTCTTTTTAATCACTTAACCAAAAAGCATAAGTATGATTTCTCATTTCTTTTTAAAGACATTGATACAGTTTCTGTATGTAAAATGGCATTTAATCAAAAATATATTTGCAATACTTCACATATATAAAACGTTGCTGGAAAAGTGATAACAATCTCATGCTAAAAAAACATAAAATCACTTTGACTGATGCTGCTTTGATTTTGAATATTTCACTACGAGTATCAAGGAGCTTCAATGAAAAGAGTTATGCTCTCTCTCTCCCTGTCTCTCTTGCTCTCTGGGCAGCAGGCAAATAGTTATGGTCAATAAAGAGTGCTACATGAGTATCAAAGTGTCTGCATGTGTCGGAGAGAGAGCAAGTCCAAGTGTGTCCATTTCAAAGGCTCTTCTCAAACAGACCTCTCCTTTAATTCTGCCACCCAGCAGGACTTGTACTCTC
>VOQK01029559.1:2357-26558 GCA_015052645.1 Benitochromis conjunctus | reverse complement strand
AACATCGGAGATCTCTGTCCAGAAGAGCGCAGTCCTAGGAACAGCTAAGATACTGCGCAGGACCCTCAAGCTCCCAGGCCTCTGGTAGAGGACCCGAGCTTGGAGGATACACACCGCCCGCAGGGGCGAGAGGGGATTTTTTATATATATATATATATATATATATATAGTCTACTTTTGATACACTTTAAAATATTCTCATCAAATATGAGCGTGTTTTAAATTCAGATGAAACTAAGTCCATAATATTCACAAGGTGATTTATACTTTTGAGTATTATAAATACTTAGGACTCTGGATCAGTGCCACTTCATGAGTCAAGAGGAGAACATCAAACTGACATAAAACCTGTTAATTCTCAATAATTCTTGCACTTCTTTAGTGCTCTTCTCATTTCCTGTGCCATACTTTCTGTTTCCTGTTGAAACAAAGCAAATCTTAATCTCAATGAGATTGCCGGTGTGATTTGAGCTAATAAAAGAACAACAAGTGTGCAAAAACCCTGCAACAAGCATCCACCTCTACGCAACAACTGTCTTCCGTGTCCAGCTCGTTTAATCCACAGCGGGGAGCGGATCACTCCCTCTTAATCCAATCAACATCAACTCTCACACGAGTAGATAAGGTGGGGAGAGGTAACCGCTGTGGAATGCTAAATTTTACCTTGCAACAGGAGAAATGCACCAAGTGATTTGGGGAGGATGGGATTTTTGTACATGTTGAACTCTTATTAAAGATCTTATAAAAGATCTGCAACATGTAGGTTATTTGAAGGAAAATTTATCTAGAAGTAAAATGTACACCCACTCTGTCTAAAGGTGTAAACGCTTTACTTCCTGCCCTTTCCACTCACACGCGTGCACACAGCCAAGACGCCAACAGCGTCTTCTAATGCCACAGTGTGACATCAATCAGCAGATACACGACCGCGCACGAGAGCGCGGGCACGTTGATTTGAAACCATAACTGCCTAATGAGCTTCTGAAGAGTGATCGTGTGACAAAAGGCTGCAAAGATATTCAGAGTGAAACGGTGAAAGTTAACAGACCGAGTTGGCTCCACACGCCCGAGTCTTCAAAGTGATAATCAGACATGCAAATAAGAATCCATCACACCGACAACACGCAGCTCAACACGGCCAGGGAAGATCTCTGCAGCATCCAACACGCGAGAACGAGAGATGAACCCGCATCTGTGTGCTACAGTTGAAACGCAAAGTAAGCAAAAGCAGGAAAATAAAAAAACACAGTTCGCCTACCCATTTTTCAGCTCCTGTGGAAACTGGTCCGGACACAGAAAGTGACTGTAAGATGATGTCCACAGGTTGTCTGGAGAGGAGGGGAAGGAGAGGGAAGAGGGGAGGGGGGGGAGGAAGTATGAAAACAACTGCACGTCCCGTTCTGGAATCACAGGGAGGAGGGTGTGCGTGTGTGTGACGTCAGCCCCAGGGTTAGAAATGGATCAGGCTTCATTAATCCAAACGCACAAGACAAACGTCCTCGTCGGTTCTTCGTGCCCAGTCATAAGAGAGACGTCCTCTTTAACACGGCACAGTCCAGCTTTAATTCATTTAAATCAGTTTTACATTTGTTTGTTCGCTCTTGAATATTTATGTATGTATTTTTTCTTTATAAATAGCTTATCATTTATGTATGTATTCACTGGCAACAAATAAATAAATAATTCATGAAAAATATTTGTTTATTTTTTGCTCATAAAATTATCATATCATCACATCATCGTGTCATTTACTTTTCTTGTGAACACCCATAATCACTGACTCATGACTCACAATAACAATTTTGAATGTACAACTTTTTAAAATGTATTTTAAAATGTTTTTATAGTTTTTATTTTTAACTGAATATATAATTATATATTTTTTTAACTGAAAATATTTAATTACCTGATGTTCTCTAATGTCTTCCTGTGATGTTCATAATCATAATGAGGAGTGCTGCAATTGCTTTACACATTTGTTTACTCGTGTCTCTATTTATGGATAAATGTGATTTTTTTTTCAATTAATTCGTATTTATTTACTCTATTTACTAGGTAATTAAAACAACTACATGAAAGTAAAAGTCATTCCGATGTGTCACCACTTTACCAAGATTTGGAAGAAGGACCAAACGGTCATCTTTAAGAGAAAATTGGTTAGGAGGTTTAGAAGCAACTCCAATAAAAGCCACTGCTCCAAAATCATCACCTTTATGCTCAAACAAACTTTGTATTTGCCCACATAGATGAGCCAAATGCCATCTGGAGAAACGTTTTATGGTTGAGGTGTTTGGCCACAATGACAGTTTGGAGGCATAAATGTGAGGCTTTAAAACCTAAGAACAGTGTATCAGCTGTCAAACATGGTGGTGGTAGCATCATGCTCTGGGGCTGTTTTGCTGCTACTGGCACTTCTTTAGCAGGAGGTCTACTTCCATATTCTTCAACTTCACCTTAAATCAACAGTTAGATGGTTTCAAATGTGGACACAGTTTGGTGTTCAAACATGACACTGATCCCAGACATACATCAAAACTGGATTTTGGAATGGATAAAGCAGGCTAACAATAAACTCAGAAAAGACCTTCCCAAAGCCCCGACCTCAAGTGTTCAGAAAATTTGTGGACTATGCTTAAAGGTTGTGTCCATGCCAGGAAACTAAACCAATTAAAAGAACTCCAATTCAGCGAAGAAGAGTGGTCAAATATTTCATTTTTATTTATCTAAACTTCAATTTTATTTATATAGCACTAAATCACAACATCAGTCGCTCAAGGCCCTTAAAAGCTCTTTAGAAGCTCACTGAGGGGGAAAAAAAAAGTATCCAGTGTTTCACAAAAAGATTAGAGAAAAGCCCAAGAAGTAAGAACTTTAGTTTTTCTCGTATCCTCTCCCGTTAATCTCGCGACCCATCCGATTTAGCTCATGACCCCGCAGAGGGGAATCAGAGGACTGGAATGCCAAACGACATGTAAACTAATGAAAACTCGTTCCTTCTCAGCAGCTGAATACAGACTACTGAAAGTGCTAGTATCACAGTTTCTCTTCCTTTTTTGTGGGAATTATTTGAGCATGATAAGTAAGGAAAATACAGCATCAACATTGAATAAAATAATGAAATCACTACATTTAATAAAAAATAAAATAGCATTTGCATGCACTACCCCAAAAATTCAGAAATAAATCTTCCAAGTCTGACACTAAAAGCTTTAATTTATGTTAATGAAATAAAAATTCTAATGAAATAAAAGTCCTACTAACTTTTGTGTATAGAAATGTGCTGAAGAGCAGTTATATAATCGGCCTTCCATCTCACAGCGATGCCACTAAAAAAATCACTACAGGCAAAGGAAGTTTCATGTGGACATAAAACACTTTATTACAAACTGAAATCATATAAAACACACATCCTCCAGTTAAAAAAATAAATAAATGGAGCAGCGTGGTGCAAACACAAACAAGATAAAACAGAATAGTCAACACCCCCCACCCCCCAGAGAACGCACACGAGTGGCTTTGAAGCCAGTGAAATGTCAGAATCGGAGAACCGCACTTTAGAAGTAACAACAACAAATCACTCTTGTTGTGTAGGAATATCAGAGGCAGCCATGCAGGAACGCTCCCAAATCTGAACACAGGGAGGGGAGGCGAGGGGAGGAGGGGGGGCTGACAATGTTTTCCTTTTTTTTGTGGTTAAACTAAGTTGACAGGCATAAGAGGAGCTACTGCAGCATGAAACATCACCGAGCCAGAGGGTAAACAAAAAGAGATTAGGAGGAAACACACAAGCGCAGGCTGTTTGAATACATTTGCATCACCTGTGGGGGCAGATTTACTGTAACTCTGACCCTCAGCTCACGCTGCTTCTCACTTTTTAGCGCTGAACCAACAGGATGTTTTGGGAGATTAAGTGCTGGCGTTTAATGCCATAAATTAAGAAGCAATTCATGCTGAAGGGTAAACCTCGAAGAGACGTGGTGTTTCACGTACTGCCACAGTCAGAGGTTTTCATCTGGAGCAGCAGCCGACAGGTCAGCGATGTTCACGTTTGGCCGAGTAGAAGTTTTGTTTTCGTACTTGAAATAACATGAAACGTCCTAAACCCGCTAGTTTTACATCAGCAGCTCGCTAAAGGATCAGAACGGGGATCTTCTCCAGATCAAACTGTTTACGGCGTCACAGCTTCAGTGGGATCACGGGCCAGTACTTGGGCTGCTTGAGGTCACAGTTTCTTTCGAAATTGAGCTGCATCGCCGCCTCCATGGCCATGATCTTGGCTGCGTCCCCGCCGTACAGCTTCTTCATCTCGGCCGTGCGTCTTTCACCGGGTCGCTCCAAGGGAGGGGCGATGCTGCTCCGAAAGGAGAAGCTGTGTAGGTCCTGGTCGGCCGGCACGTAGCTGCCCTGCTGCTCCGCCTCCATCTGCTGCTGCTTCTCTGCAAGAATGACACCACAGACCATTTTTGGACACATACCAGACAGGCTCCTCACCTTAGACTAAACATCTGGAGAGGCTGTGCTTTTAAAAAAAAAAAAGACCTTTAAAAGCACCTGATTCCCTTTGTTTACTTACTCAGCTCCTCCCTGTGTCGCTCAGTCTGGGCGAAGTACTGCCGGAGCTCCTCGCTGATCTCCATGTTGCTCACGTCGCATTCGATCTCGCTTTCCGAGCTGCTTTCCTCCGCACCGTCCTCCTCATCGTCGCTGTTGCTCTCTGCAGAGCTCCAGTCGGCATAGCGAGGCCGATCACGGGGCCCCACCTCCTGGTAGCAGCAGGGGCCATAGGCAGCCTCCAAGGCTTTTCTGTAGGCGCGTCTGTGCCTCTGATGCCACGCCATGGCCTGCTGGTAGTGCTGCCAGTACCGGCTGTACACCGGGCTGGAAAACCAGGACATCACAGTGCTTATGTCCTCCTGCTGATGAGAAGATTGAGCACAGGCCTTATCAGCTTGTTGATTATTGCCCCAACAAAAAGCATACTAGAGTCCTCTCTGAATGATCATAATGATTAACATGCAAGAACGTGAGGCTATAATAAGGGACGTGAACCTACAAAATAAAAGCATTTCTATCTCAGTTTACTCACCATAACTGCAGACAGCTGCAGCTTATGAGATGTTCTTTGTTGTTGATGTTACGTCATCCGCAAGCCTGTAATTTATGAAGAAAATAGTTCACGAAGGTAAACCAGCCAACAGAGAGTAAGCTAAACACTGCAGGTGTTTGAGCAACTCTCACAAACACATTGCGGGTTAGCGAGGCGCGTGCTGACATCTGGCAAACAAAAATGGACGCTATACGTACGTCACTTTTCACCCAGCCACACGCTAACAACACACTCGCACTATTCACATCATTAATGTGTTAGTGAAGAGTTTTGACCCGATAAATGCCTCACATTATGAAACTCTTACCTCTGTGGAGCCAACTCGCTTAGCATCTCTCCGTACTTCCTCGGAGAAAATTTCCCAGCAGCCCTTGAGTCCCTGCACAACAACTGCTGGCTATTTGGCGCCACCCAGTGGATCCCGTGCGAACATGCAGCCATAATCAACGGTTGGACGGCGCACGTGACAATAAAAACGCCACAACATATTGCATTTATTGACGAGTTTATTTATTCATTCCTCTTTATAGCAGTAAAACGGTAGGTTTAGTTTATTCACTGGCGTATAGTTATTAGCTTTACATGAGAGAGACTCGTTTTGTGTGTTTTTTTTAATTTCACATTTATTCATCTAATACTATTACAAAACGTCACTAAAACATTTCAAAGCTCTAAGGTGTTTTGTCATGAAGATAAATAAAGGAAATAATATTTATTTGTTTTTGTTGATGTCGTTTGTGCACTTGCCTAAAACAGGGTATCATAACAAAGGAAATAATAATAATACAAAATCTAATACAATTTATTGCAGTATTGAATTTTAATTGAATTGCTCTTGGTCTGGGCCCTCATCTAAAAGCTGTTTGTCTTGGGTGACCATATCAGGTTTGAGGTGGCCTTAAGCAGAAGTTTTAATTTGTCCTCCCCCACTGCGTCACATCTAATGCTTGTTTTATGCTTCAGCAGGTGTAATGTGAAGGCTGCTGTGGGCAGGCACGAGCTGCCCACCTACCTGCAGTGAGTGCTTGTTGTCAGATGGAGGAAGTGGCGCTTGTGTTATTGTTGGTCCATCAGCCAGAGTTCTAACATACAAAGACATGAAATGAAACTGAGTGTTAAAAACGATGTTCACTGCTGTCACTGTGCTTTCGTGCTTCTCCCACACCTCGTGAACTCCACTTGCGCTTCTTTCCCCATTCTAGCCAACTCGTCAACCAATCAGCATCTGGCTGACTCACAGATCATCCATGTCTAGTGGTGTGCAGTTGGGAGACAGGTGGGTGAAAACATCTTTGAACAGAAATCCAAATGCTAATGAACAAATGTCTGCTCTTGCTTATTAGCATTATTGTGGCTTACTGTGCTGGACTGAAATAAAATCACCCAGCAGATGGTGCAGTTTTAAAGTTTTCCCTCGCCCGTTTTGTTCTTCCTTTTCTTGTTTTCAGCCACAAAGGCACACATCTTTTTTTGAATCATAGTTGTTGAGATCTTCTTCCACAACTTAAACATGGATGTGACCCCAGCTCTGACAATAAAAATGATTAAACCAGTAGTATTAAATTGTCTGTCTGTTAAAATCCATCAATCCATTCTCTTCCAATTATCCTTATCAGGGTTGCAGAGGGGCTGGAGCCTATCCCAGCTACCACAGGGTGAGAGGCAGGGTACACTCTCGACTGGTCGCCAGCCTGTTGCAGAGAGATGGACAACCATTCGCATCTATGGGTTATTTAGAATCACCAATTCACCTGACCCCACTAACTGCATGTCTTTGGACTGTGGAAGAAAGCTACAGATATAACACATACAAAATAAATACACATTAATAGACCTGTCCTGTGTGACATTTGAAGTGCTCTTGGGGGCCTCCAACCTGCTTCTTAGTCTGCTTATGCTTTGGGGCCAGTTATGTTCACTAGGGTACACACTTAGTATTCTGAAATTCATCAAGTCAAAGTACACTGTTGTCGCTGCCATATTGAGACAGAGGTCTTGCATGAAAGCGTGGTGTGATAAGTTGTCAGCTAAGGGCTGCTACCTTGGTTAGTAGGCTGCAGATGCAACTTATGTATTTAGTACGTTAGCAAAATCTAAGGTGGTGCACATGATTTTTGATGGTGCTTAGTGGAGCGTTTTAACATGTGAGTCCATAAGGATTGACTTGATTTTGGAGCTGGAATCGGATAGACCAGTCTATGCATCAGTATTGTATTATATTTAAGGATGTATTGTGTGATTGTGCGGTTATAAAAGGCCAAAATTGTCATTTAATATATTTTTCAAAGCTATAAAAATAATTTTCATTCTTCCTAAACTTGCTTTTATTTTGAAAAGCAGATTTCCATATATCCAGAACAAAATTTATTTATGGGACTAGATGCTGCCTTTTAATTCACATTATGCACACTGAGCAAACGACATGCTTTAACGTGCATGCAGACAGAGCAGCAACACAACGAGTTCATTTTTTCACGAATTTATGAACTGTGCAATCAATCAATGAATCCATTTTTCAATCAGTTTATTTATAGGCACATTTAAAAACAACACAGGTTGACCAAAGTGCTGCACACAGTAAAAAAGTAAAAAGCAGAAACAAACACACACAAAGAACAAAACAAAAACATTTAAAAACTAGTGAGTAAAAATGTGTTTTCAAACGGGTTTTAAAAGTGTCGAGTGTTGGAGAGATCGTAATTTGAAGAGGCAGACTGTTCCAAAGTTTGGCGCAGCAATTGCAAAGGTCCAGTCTCCTCTGTGTTTTAGCTGCTTCTAGGGACAACTACAAGCAACTTATCAGCAGACCTGAGAGTTCTGTTTGGAGTATAGTTAAAAGATCAGAGAGATATGACGGGGCTAATCCATTTAGAGACTTAAAAACAAGCAATAAAATCTTAAAATCAATTCTATAACGTACTGGAAGCCAGTGTAAACGAGCCAAGACTGGGGAAATATGGTCGTATTTATGTATGCCTGTCAAGAGTTGGGCTGCAGCACTCTGAACAAGCTGAAGATGAGAGAGCAGAGCCTGGCTGATACCAAAATAAAGACTATTACAGTAGACTAGCCTGGATGAAATAAATGCATGGATCACTTTCTCGAAATGAGCAGATGACAAAATGTTCTTAGTTTTTGCAAGGGCCCTGAGCTGGAAGAAACTGGCTTTTACAACAGAATTTATTTGTTTTCAAATGAAAATCTGCCATCAAAGAGCACTCCCAGGTTTTTTGCAACGGGAGGTCTGGACTTTTCCAGAGGGCCAGGGTCAACCTTAAGAGAAAAATGAGGGTCAGAAGGTCCAAATAGTACAATCTCAGTTTTTTGATCATTTACATTTAAAAAATGTAATGCCAACCATGATTTAATGTCATCAACAGTGAAATGAGATTCCATGTTTCCTGAAAATAGAGCCTAATGGGAGCATGTAAAGGGAAAAGAGTACTGGGCCCAGGATAGATCCTTGAGGGACCCCACATGTAAGGGGGTGGATGTGGATGACGAGCCACCGAACCACAGAAAAACCTCCATCACTTAAATAGAATCTGAACCATTCAAGTGCAGTTCCTTTAATACCCACACAGCTCTCCAGTCTTAATAAGAGAATCCCATGAGCCACTGTATCAAATGCCACACTTAGATCTAAAAGCACTAAAATGACAGAGTTACCAGAGTCAGCAATTAATAAAAGATCATTAAAAACTTTTAAAAGCACAGTTTCAGTTCTATGTAGCACTTTGAAACCACACTAAAATGTTTCTGAGATGTCATTAATTTCCAGAAAAGCTTGGAGCTAATCAATAATGACTCGAGCACTAACATATATAAATGTATATTAAATATCTATTTATTTATATATCTATTTTTTTTACTGTTTATCCTATATTTATTTATTAGAAACAATTTAATATTAAATTAAATATTTAGATTGCTCCACTTGCTTTGATCGCTCTAAGGACAATAAAAGATTCCGATTTAAAATTTGGAGTAATTTCAATGAATTTATTCTAAATATGATTTGGACATAAAGATTTGATTCAGCTGTAGAAACGCCACACGTGACCATATACGAGCGAGGACGCTCAGTAAGGGGGTGTAAAAACCGAAGAGAGTGTTTGAGTGCTGCTTTGAGATGTCTGACTGTATAACTGGGTCATGCATTGGCTTCAGGCTTCAAAGCTTTGAGAGGAAATGCAAAAAGACAGATGTGTCTTTTCAGTGTTGTTCACATGGATGTGTTAACAGAACAAGTATAAAAGTAAAATAAGTAGTTCATTTTCTATTTCGGAGATCCCGGATTTCATCAAGTATGTTGTCAACGCTTTGCTAAATATCCCCCATACAAGAGGATTAGTAGTTTAGATTATTATTTTAATAGAGAAAAATTCATCATTCAACATCTGGATTAATTTCATCGCCTCGTCCCCAAAGTGTGAAAGTGGACGCAATTAATGAGAACTTAATTATAGTCAACTGATGCATGATTAATGTACTGATATCTGGAGTGTTTGTAATCTCAATTTGGGGGTCATATCTGCGATTGCCTTTGCTTCTCCTTCTGCTAGCAGGTCTCAGAGACAACAATATTTAGAACAAGGGTGAATCTGGTCAGGCAGCATCTGTTATGCTTGATTTTGAGCTTTGCTGTTTTTCTTTCTTTTCTTTTTTTTTTTGCATAGCTCAGATGAAAAAGAAAAGCCATTATCTGACAGCGATCTAACCAGCATTACTAGCAAACAAGAGCAAACGGCACAGAGAGGAGGCCACAAAAACCCACACCTGAAACTGTGAGAGGTTCCTGAAGCTGCGTTTTTTTCTTTTTTTGCTTTCTTCCTATGAAGTTCTTGTAAGCTCTGTGTGTTTTGGAGTATTACCGCCCCCTCCTTATGTGCACATGGCCTTGCCTCTGCTAAAGCATCTTGCATCTTGGAACAATGGACTATCACTGTCACTGTCAGTGTGTGTGTGGGAGGGGGGGGGTCTAGCGCTGGGGTGCTGTCTGTTGCATCCTGTTAAAAAGGCTTGTAGTGACTTGTTTGCTTTGCAGCGTTTATGATACAAACGCTTCCATTAAAACATCTGTCGTAACCTGACCACCATTCACTGCAAGAACATTGAATAAGGTACGTCCTGCAGTCCATGATGCTCTATTTTTATTAGGTACATGCGTTCACCTGCTCATTTATGCAACTATCTAATTAGCCAATCACATGACAGCAGCTTGAAACATTTAGGCATGTAGACTTGATCAAGATGAGCAAATTGAGCATCAGAATGGTGAAGAAAGAGGATTTAAGTATCATTTTGAACGTATCATGATTGTTGGTGTCAGACTGGCTGGTCTGAGTATTTAAAAAAACTGTTGATTTACTGGGATTTTCCCAAACAACCACCTCATGGTTTACAGAGGATAGTCCGAGTGAGGAAATATCAAGTGAGCGGCAGTTCTCTGGGTGGAAAAAGGTCTTTCTGATACCACAGGTCAGCAGTGAATGGCCAGACTGCTTCAAGCTAAAGGCAACAGTAACTCAAATAACCAGTCATTGCAATCAAAGTAGGCAGAAGAGCATCTCCGAATGCACAACACACTGGGCCACAGCAACAGAAGAGCACACTGGGTAGAACTCCTGTTAGCTAAGTACAGAAAACTTAGGTTACAATACAGGCTCACCAAAATGGGACAGTAGAGTAGCAGTAGTAGTAAAGACGGTAGAAAACCGGTAAAACTCTGAGGCTATTGTTGTTGGTGTAATGGTGTGGAGGATATTTTTTGGCACACATTATTACATTTCTTTGGATCAGATGCAACAAGAGCTGAACATGAAGCTGGGATACTGCACATATTAATGAATGAAGTTTTAAATAACAAGAATAAATCCAGTGCCTGTACACTTAAGTTATGACTCTGCTTCTATATCTGTCCCATTTGTGCTTTGCTCCTCATTTAAAGCGTTCATGCTTCGCCCAGGAGCAACATCTGTCCCCAGACAGCCATTTTGACTTTAACAGTGCTTCTTTCTCTAATACATGTGACTGTTACATTAACAGAACCATGTACATGATTCTATTTATTAATTATAGCTGAAAACAGAAATGAAATAGCGGTTAACATGCATTATTGTGATGTTTTGACCTAGTTTCATTCGTTCACTACTTGACCGTATCATTCAACTATATCACCATATGCACATTTACCGCAGTGACAACCTTTCTGATCTATGCCGAAGACAACAGCAACAGCTGCTCTGTGTCTTTGTGTCCTTGTTCTGTCTCGTGTCTATTTTTTACATTTGCAGTTTCAGTTTTAAACTGTCTGCTTGTAGCTGAGGAACTACATTTTCACGCCCGTCTATGCAACTCTCATATAAGATTAGAGGCCTGGACTTGGACTGGGCACCTTCGTCTTTACTGGGCACCTTCGTCTTTACTGTAGATTTGCTGTTGAGTTGTGCTTGGGATCATTGACCTATTGCAGGACTCAGTTTGGGCGAGGCTTTAGCTGTCAGACAGGTGGCCTCACATATGGCTCTAGTATACTTTGGTACACAGAGGCGTTCAAGGTTGACCCAATGACTGTAAGGTTCCCAGGTCATGTGCCTGCAACAAGCCCAAAATATCACCCGTCCACCACCTGACAGTTGATATGAGGTGTTTGTGGTGATATGCTGTGTTTAGTTTTAGCCAAATGTGGTGCTGTGCATTATGACAAAACATCTCCACTTTGATCTTTGTTCCAGATGTCTTGTGGTTTGTTGAGATGCAAGTTTGCAAAGCTAAGCCATGCTGCTATGCTTTTTGAAAAGAGAGGCTTGTTTTAAGGCAACCCCTCCAATCAAGCCATACTTGCTGTCTTTATCTTTCATGAACTTTAACATTTAACATGATAATTCAGGCCTGTAGAGTCTGAGATGTAACACTTTTTGTCACGTATCTTTTGAGTGGATTTACTGGCACGCCCACTCATGGAAAGATAATGTATTAAAACACACTTGAATGCTCCAGACTAGCAAACTCCCTAAATTCTGCTTTTATGGAGGCGCTCACAGTTGCTGCTGATCAATTGATCATGTCTCTTTGATTAGCAGCAGCTCACTGCTATCTTTGACAATCACATAGAAGAAGTAAGGGTGTGTTCAGTTCACCAAAATTTTGGCTTAATGTTTGTTAGAGATAATGAGACAGTGTGTTAGGTCGTGAGTGGTTTACACATGTGGTTGACAAGCAAAAAATCCTTGTTATGGCCCTGGCCAGTTTTTGGATCGCACTGGCTGGATTTTGTTCTGTGTGTGTCCTGAGCCTTTAAGTGTCTCTGCAGGTGCTTCCTGATTGGAGAGCTACCAGATGCTGATTGGTTTTTACTATCAAGTGGCTGTTTTGCTTTGATTGTTATTTTGGGATTTGTTCAGATAAAGATAAGAGATAAAGCTTTCAGTTTTTAGTAGCAATTAAACCACGTTAACCTGTAACTTGGCTTCTGGATATGGCTTTGGGGATCGGGGCGGGGTCACTTTCCTTTGAACCCTTATGCTGCGCTGCTATACCCTTAGACCAGGATGTAAAAATCCTTAGTTCAGTTCCAGGAAAAGGCACAGGTCCCTTTAAGATTGCATCAAGAAGAGCATCACATTTAAAAATCGGGCAAATCAAACCTGCAGGACTATCTGCTGTGACTAAAAGTGTCTGTTAGCGTTCATCTGAGACTTAAAAAAATCATTTTAAAGGTGGAAAGGGTTAATATGATAAATTATTATAGCCTTATATCTAAAACCTTCGATGTGAAAGCTGGTGTAGAGAGTAGAGTTAGCCATTAGAAACAGTAGCATGTTGCACTTCCCTGTCTAGACCCTTCTACCTTTTTTTTTTTTTCTTGTGGTTTGATGATGAGTGTGTCAAAGGAGTACATTCATCATGTATCGTTTTCTTCTTGCTATAACGTGTTGATTTGTTTGGACATTGCTGTAGTTATGGACCGGCTGACTTTGTGCTTTGCTCTGTTTCTGCCTCTGTCCTTGAGTTTTGACACTGAAGGTACTGTAAAGATACTCTTCATTATGTGTGATTTATGCAAATCCAATCAGTTTTGAAGTCTTGTAGAATAACGAGCAGACTCTAGTACTGATCTATTGGTCTTAAAGTAGTCTTTAACCCCTTTTTGCGAGACAAATCTTCACCACTTTTCTTTTTTAATTGCAGAGACGATCACAAGAACCATTGGGGGGAAAAAAGAGGTCACTCCACTTTGCTCCAACTCTAGAGGGGTTAACATTTCAATAGCGTGCATGATAAAGACAAAAGGGAACAGGGCAGAAGGCTGTCGTCTGCACTATAAACATGGAAGGAGCTTTGAGAACGAGTGCGACTCCAGGTTCACGCTGATAAAAGAAAACCAGACGGTGTTTCTCCAGCTGATCAATTTAACAGCAGAGGATAGTGGGAAGTACACCTGTGAGTGTTCCCGCAGCGATGGGACAGATATTATCCATCTTCTTATCTCTGGGGAAGGTGCGTGTTTGCTTTGTTCTTTCTTTCATACCTGTTTCTGTTTGCCTGCTGTGGTGTTGTTCAGACTGCTGTTGAATAAATCAGACTCGAACCATGACTCAAATGAAAACTAAATGAGGGACAATAGCTCCAGTACTGATCCTAATATTAAACCTGGAGGTAATGTCTAAAGTCTGGTTTGTACTTTACTTTTTCTGCATTTTCTAACTTTTCTTTTGTCATTTATCACAGAGGCTCACACTTCTCCAATGAGGCAGCTGATGTCCACCACTGTGATTTGTATATGTACCGGATATGTCATTGTAGCTGGAGTTGTCCTCGCATTTATCCTGAGACAAAATCATTGCAGGTGAAAATTTGTTCCTCGTACTTTAAACTTAAGCAGTTTGTGTTTACGATACACCGAGATAAGAACTGTAACTTAGAATGACTCGACAATCAGTATTCGATGCTTTATCATAAAGACATCTTTTGTGGGGTTTGTAAAGACGATTTAATTGCGCGTGTGAACATTTGAGAGACTAATTTCAATCAAACTGTATGTAATTGACCCTGTAATAGATTTAGGTTTAACTCACGTGTTTCACTTTAGGGTTTTGCATGGCTCTAAATCTCTCCTTTGTTCACAGATACCCTACAAGTAAAGAGTCACCTGGATCAATAGTAAGTGAATCGCCTTGTTCTTTATTCTGTTGTTCTGCTTTCTTATAACATTGTAAAAATCCCATTTATTGTGTGAAGTCTTATAAACTATACATTTAGAAATCTAGCTAGCCCTCTTTTCCAATGCATCATAGTAAACTTGGGCACATCAGAAGCATGAATTCTGAATACGTTTGAAAATATAAGTTGAGAAACGAAACCACTTGAAAATCCTCACACATACTTTGGCAGCTGGCACTTCAGCATGTGAACATGTCACTACAGTAGTGCATTTGTTATTCAGAAAGAAGGTGTAACAAAAAAAAGTTACACTTGGCAAAAAGCGGTAAAACCTCACGAGTGTTTCTTTGATGATCAAACCAAAATTTATGACTCTCTCAAACTGTATCTGTGACGGTTATGCTGCCAGTTTATAGAGCAAACCGCTTTGGAGCCCACTTAAGACAAACGAGGATGTCTTTTTAAGGATGCACATGTTAGAGACACAGAGAACTGAGAGTCCTTTCAGGGTCAGTAGTGAGAGAGAAAGACCAGGGGGACTTTGGTAAAGCAAACAGCTCAGACTTTCAGTATGATTCAGATTTCCTGACAACACTTGTAGCCCATGGAACATTTTTTTACAGCTTAATTATGTGGAAACCTTTATGGGGGACTTATTTACCTTAAAAATGCTCGACATGTTGCAATTTGACTTAAAGTCAGACACAAACTAGAGTACAGAGCAGAACAAAAGCCGAGCTTTACTGAGAAGCTGGTGGTAATGTCCATCAAAAAGGAGGAATCACCCAGAGGCGCAAAACTCCAGAAACTAACGGCATGAAAACTCACAAGGGACACAGAGAGGAAATCAATGCACAGTCCAATACAAAATGAAGACAGACCAGGCACTCTGTAATTACAATAGAATAAAAACTGTAATCCAAAACTTTAAGCACTAAAACATAAAGAAACCCTGGTTTGTCATTCGAGTCACTGATCCTAAACTCTTGTTTTTATCTAAATCAAGCTTAACTTTTAGGCCAAAGTGATGTGGAGATGTTAAATCTGATTGTCACCTTAATGCAGAGTAATATAAAGCAAGCCTTTATTAGTTGTGCTGCAGTCTGTGTTCCCTGCAGCTCATGCCACTGAGATACTTACTCAGCAAACACAAATGGGGTCATGGCTGCACGCAGGTCAAAGGTGGCAGTCTTCAATTTGAATTTAAGCTGATGATACTCTTTGCAATCACTTCCTAAATCCCACCTTTATGCTAGCTTTAATCTAGCAGAAGTAGGGGAAAGTTGGGAAGCAGCCATTATTGCTGATGTAACATCTGCTCGCAATGAGGCTGGCTAAACCCCAAAAAGAGAGGCAGCAGGACCATCACAGGTCTGCTGATCACTGCCCATCAGTGCATGAGCTCATAGTGTAAACTACTGTGTGACCCTTTGTTTTTTTAAAGCGAATTTATATGGAAAGCTTGCTTATGAGCACAAAAACCTTACAGATTTTGGCGTTTTTACAGGGTAAAGTCAACCACGATGCTACATACATGAGCCTTCACCAGCCGTCAGATGAGTTCTACCAGACGGTGCAATGTCAGGCTGATGCTGACAACCGCGGGGAGGCGTCAGCCATCGCTATGGTGACTGCCCAGTTGAAACAGGAAATAGACAAAAGAAAGAGAGATCAAAGTTTTGACGTATATCAGAATGTTTCTTTATAAGAATCAATGATTTCTTTTCAGTTTTTTCTTTTTGTTATAGATGTTTTCATGTCTTCAAGTAGTTTTTTGTTAAAGGAAACATGGAAGAAAGCCACAGTGCAAGCTTTATATTATTAAATCATATTATATCTGTGTTATGTGACTCTAGGTGCTTCTCTTCACAGCAGTAAGAAATGAGATCTACTTTTAGCGTTTTATATTCATTCAGATGAAAAGCAACTGCTTTTAACTTTTCACGCTGCTGCGTGTGAGTTGTGTTGTTGTGACCAGCGTCAGATGTTACTCCCACACACGCGCACGCGTTTAGAAAAAAACAAACAAACAAAATCACCAAAAGTCAACCACAAACTAAATTGACCACAAACGTCTTATATGAAACTTAATAAGAGCTGACATGAAACATTTTTGCATTCATGCACCTGAAAGTGAGAACTGAGAAGTTGATGTTTACCCATCAGCCTTTGTGAAAGAGAGAGTTTCACAGGACTCCTCTGCACTCCTACGCACTATCATCAAATAGCTTGTAGAAACACGTCTAGCTGAAATAACTTGAAGTTATCATATTCTGCATTGGCCGTTTAAATCATTGCAAACTTAAGTTCATTGATGTTTGGGGACTTTCTTTTAAGCCTTAAGGTCCTATCACTGCATTTAGGTTGAGCTGAAGTCTAGATTTTGGTGTGCTTGGGATCGTTTTCCTGTTGCATGACCCAGTTAGGGCCAAGCTTTAACTGTTGTACAGAAAACTTGGCTTGACACTTGGTATGAGGTGTTTTTGCTGGTATGCTTTGCAACTTTGCTACCAGAGTTGCAGTTGCTCTGCCATCTTCTTTTCACAGAGCAGAGGTTTTCTCTTGGCAACCCTTCCAAACAAGCCATACACGTTCAGTCTTTTTCTAACTGTGCTGTCACGAACTTTAATATCTAACATGCTAATTGGGTTTTTACATTTTTTTGCATGGTCTGAACTTGAGGTAAACTTCCTGGGAAGACTGTGACAGTGTGTCAGCACAAACCTGAATGCTCCAGACCTGAAAACTGTCAAAGCTTCTGTTTTTATAGAGGTGCTCACACTTTAACTATTCAAGTGCATTTGATTAGCAGTACGTGACTACTACCCTCTTAATTCCCACAGAGAGAGTAAGGGTATGTTTAGTTTTTTCACAGTTCTGTGTAGAGTCCCGTGAAAGCTTTTTTAATTCACATGAGTGTATATGATACTTATAGGAACCGATGATGCATTTTAACAGGAAAGTAGAAGCAGTCAGGTTCACTTCTGTTTCAATCCACGTCACATCAGGTCATGTACAGGTTACTGTACCTAGTACAGAGTATTAAAAGAACATAGTAGCAGGTGGACTTCAGTTTAATCTCTTAGGCTCTATGGACGGATGGAGATGTGGATGGCTCATGCTTCTGCCGCTGTGTGTGTGGGCTGACAGCAGAGGTACGGTACTCGATCAATTTTATGATAGAAAACTCTGCTCTTTGTACTGATGTTAGTAAAATATGAACTATTTCCTTTTCACTCAGTGACTCTTGTGAAAACCACTGGTAAAGGACCAGACATCACTCCAGTGTGCACCAGTGAGAACTTTGCTATGTTTTTATTAGTGAAATGTTGGATCAGCACAGGGAGACACACAGGGGAAACCTGCTGCCTGCTACACAGACGAGAGCAGCCTTTTTTAAAGTGTGACTGTGACTCCAGATTCACGCTAATAAATGTGAATCGTACTGTATTTCTCCACCTGACCAGTTTAACAGTAGCAGACAGTGGCAACTACACCTGTGACTGCTCGTATGAAAATGAAACTCAGTTTTTAAGCCTTAATATCACCGTGGAATGTAAGTTTGTTTGGTCTTTTTTACATTTTACAAGGTAATGTTGATCTTCCCTGATGTAGCTTTTGTGCCATGTTCAGTAGAGGACGGAGCGTTTTCTGGCATGAACTTCATGGCAACAGTCGTCATCATCTCTGCTGCTGCTACACTCATCATTGCGGCTGGGATAACATGTTGTGTCATCCTGAGGAGAAATCCTCCCAGGTGAAAACCTTTTAACTTGTAAAATAACACTTCACGTTGGTTTGTAAATCTATGATTTTCTTTTAGTTTCTTTGAAAGCACCATAAAGAAATACCCAGATTGGCATGTTTTTGAGGTAACTAATGTGAACTCTGTTTTTATTCTAACAGAGAAAACGAACCAGGACCATCTAACTTAACCAGATCTGAAACCCTGCAGACTTTGGTGAGTTTGGCGTAGTTCTGTTTCACACTTCTCGAACTGTTTACAGTGACGTGACAGCGCGTCTATTTTTAAGCAGCACTGTAATGAAATATGATTAAATCCAAAATCTTGTTTAGGATGAAGTGGACCGCTACACGAGCCTTCAACACCCGACCAGTGATGTCTACCAGACTATCTCGTCAGGTTGCCCCCAGCATGATGCTAACTCCAGCCCAGCTACCTGTGATGTCACAGTGATGTACATTAATACTCGGGGAATAGATGGAAAAGAATTACATCCTGATTATGCAATCTATGAAACTATCAAGTACTAAGTTGGAAATGTAGATATAAGATATGTTAATATGTCAACTTACCAATATTTGACATTAGTTAGAAATGGTAAAAATGATTATTTATGGACCAATGATGAATTTGCTTTGTACACTGTCAATGTAAAATCGGAAAACCAGTTAACTGAACATTTAATTTTGTAAATAAAAATTGAAATGTTACACTGCTGAAGGAGATTTACTCTAAATTCACTCTAAGTGGAAACTCGAGGTAACCTTAGGGCTGGATTTGAGGTTACTGGGAGAGGTGTCCTTGTGTAGGCTCACATAGGAATGTTAAGTAATTTACATAATAATGTATTCAATGTCCACTTAGTATACAAAGTATACAAGTATACCATAGAGCATGCATGTGTACAAAGGTATAATACTATCAAGTAAATTACAAAAATAGATCTTGTGGTGTACAGAAAATGGGTGCTATAGACTAATATATCAATGAGAGGGTAGAAAATATCTTTCTATTTAAAAAAACTTCTTTTTTTGCATTTTATGTATTTCTATGTGAAACTCCACAACTGTGAAACTCTATATTACAGACAGATCTATATCATTATATTGCTTTGTCTTTTTGTGTTGATTAAAATCACATTTAATAAATACAGAATTTCTAATAAAGTATTTTTTAACCCCAAGTCAATCACCTCATCCACGCAGCTGCATCTCACAGAGCAGAGGATTTTAAAGTGCTGCAAAAACTACCACAGTGCGTAAACGTGCCTGGTTTGACATGTGGCACGTGTGCATGAATCCTCTGTTGTTTCTTTGAAATGTGTGGCAAAGATCAACATGTGCAGTAATGTGTGCATGCGTATTTACTGACTTCTATTTTGAGACAGATGTTTATTTGTATAACACATTTAAAAGATATGAAGTGTCAGCCCAAGTGCTGAACAGAAGAACAGTGTAGTTAAAAATCATTACAGAAAGTCCATATATACATAAGCACACCCATATATATATATATACATCATTCTATAAGATTAAAGTGATGTGAAAGCCCCTGAAAATAGGTCTTCAAATTTGATTTAAAATAAAGGAAGAGGAAGACGTTATAAAAGAGGGATGACTGTCCAGCGATGGAGAATGACCCGTGGGAGTGTGGAACCAGGAAACGCGTCCGATTAAAGGACTGCAGAGCTTGAGCGGATTTGGTTGAGAGATGTGATGTGACGTTATTTAGTAACACATCAATCACATGTAATAGTTTCATTTATCAGTGTTTGGTGTTCCTTCAACGTTTTAGCTTCTTTGAATTTCAATTTTAATTTAACACAAATGGGTGCGGCTACATTTTAATCCATGAAATCACTTCCTTCTTTCACAGCAGTACAGACCTCTGTGAAAGCTGACAATCTGAGGTTTGGGTAGCGGCAGAAAAATGTAAAGATGTGTATCTGACTTCAGTCCTGCAGTACAGTAGAGTACAGTATACACAACAAGCAGCAGTTAAAGAGTTGTTTAGATGTCTTGACCAGTATGGGTAGATGGAAACTGTGGTTTGCTCTGCTACTGCTGCCGTTCTGTACAGGCAGACAAGGTATTGTGCACGAGTTGCTTTTATTTCTAAAGGATCACTTATGTAGGGCATTTTTGATGTTAAACGGTGAATATATGTTGGTCTTTACAGCTATAGTATTACCTTTACCAATAAATGTTGTTTATTTATGGGAAGTGCTATATTAACAACTTTATTTCATACTGAACTGACTTATGTTTTTGTATTGCAGCTGTCCTGGAGCACCGTGTGAAAACCGTTAGTAAAGAAGCAGATGTCACTCCAGTATGCACCAACAAAACAATGAACGCTATCACAATGATAGTGTGTAAGATTCAAACAGAGAGAGGAGAAAACTGCAGTCTGCTGTATCGACATGGAGAGGACTTTAAGCACAAATGTGACTCCAGGTTCACACTGAAGACAGAAAATCAGACTGTGTTTCTCCACCTGACAAATGTAACATCAGAGGACAGCGGGAACTACACCTGTGAGTGTGTACATGATGAAGGAACAAATAAGCTCCATCTCAGTGTAACTGTGGAAGGTAAAGTGTGGATTTATTTAATAACTTTAATCGATGACACTTTATGTAGGCCTTTGTTAATTTTCTGCAGTGGTAACATTGTAATAATTATTATCACTGTCTGCAGTTGTCCAAGAAATCAAACTGATGTATTTTAAAACAAATGTGAAGCAGTTAATCTGACCAAACTAGTTATAAAACAATGTTCAGAATTTAAATATATGACAATATGCTTAATACCAACACTGTGAAATTACTATTACATGACAGGCAAGAGTGGGTAGTATCTTAATCAGGACTTGTGTTACGTTTCAGAATTTTTAAATGATGTAGAAGGAGTCGATACATCCACACACAGTTCTGCAGAAGTAACTTTCTTCTATGTTGCAACTGGATCAGCTGTATGCATCATCATATCTGGAGTTATCCTTGGACTGGTCTACAGCAAAAAATGCCACAGGTAAGAGATTTTTATAGTTCAGATAGGGGAAAGACTCATTTTAAAGCATAGCAGCCATTTAAAGATGATCTAATACAAATTCTTTCACATAATATCTAATGAAATTGTGTTTTTTCAAAATCTTTCATACATTTAGTTTTAGGAAAGGTGTGCTTTTTTTCAAGCATCAGCTCTTTAAAAAAAATGACATAATGTATAAAAGATTTGTTTTCTCTCAGTTCCAAATAGAGAATGTACAATCACCACATTTTATAAAATTGTTATTTTTCCAACAGAAGACGACAGGCGCCCATAATCTTTGAAAACACAGAACTGTACACGGTAAAATGCACGTTGAACTTAATAATGTACATTTTACTTTACTTTGGCTTCACTTTGACTCCGTGTTTTCTTTTGCAGCAAACAGAACCTATTGAGCCATACGACGTCTTCATGCAAACAGAGAATTTAATTTATGATCTCTAACTTTGAAAATTTAACATGTATACTATTTATTTAAATGTCTGAATGTCTGAGGTGATGCACATTAAAGAGCAATATATTATTATTATTATCATTATTATTATTATTTCCTAAAAGAATTTGAAGCAGAGCTTGCTGTATACAAATTAATGTTGCTCTGCAATATCTTTCACTCACTTGCAGTGATAATTATATGACTACATGTTATTTTAATGTTTTAAAGTTTATGTTTAATGTTTCAGACTTTGAAATAAAGTTTAAAGAAATAAAGTGTTTTAAAGCGTACTGTGTTGTATTACAAAATTTAATAATTGGTCTTTTGGACTTTTAAAAAAAAATCACATATTCAGTTTGTCAAATACCTTCAAAACATTCGTAAAGTGTAAAACTGCCTCAGCCAGAGATCAACTTGACGCACTTTGAGATTTCACTGTAAACCACTATGTGAACCAACAGCAACACATGTACAGGTTGTTTTTTTTTTTTTGGTTTTTTTTTGCAGTAGTAAATGAGTTGTCGCTTTGACCTACCACCATTGTCATGGTTCCTGTGTCAAGTTCCTGTCCTTACGCACACATGTAACTCATTTTCACTTTAGTTACCTTCAACATGCAGATTATCAACTTACAGACCCCCTGAGCACCAATATTTGACGGCCCCTGGATTTTATTGCTTTTCCCCCTCTTCAACAATTAGCAATAGCATACATGTCATTACAGATATAAATAGAGAACAACTACAAATTCAATAAAAGCATTAGCAATTGTTAGCTTCCAGATTAAATTTCACATTACTTTGTTGAACATTCCCTGAATAACTTCAATGTTAGCTGCAACGTTGTCATCTGATTTTCTACAACAAAAACAGCGGTCATTTGTCAGTTTCCCTGAAAATTATGGGTGTGACCTGTGTCAAGAATTCCCTCTTCAATATTTTTGTTTAAACTCTTAAAACTCAATATGCATACATCCATATTGAGGCATCATGCAAGTGCTCTTATCCAAATTAACAAGGCAAACTGCACCACATTAAATTAAATCCCAAATAAGTTGGAAAATTAAGTTTATGAGAATGCTCTCATTGAAAAGTCATTACTAACGCTCGCTGCCTATTACATGATATAACAAAAGTGACTTGGTTTGTCAGGGTCATAGCATTAAAAACTGCATTGCAGAATACAGTACAATGCTTTGAAGGCACATGATGGCCATATTGTGCTGTGGAGGAGATTACTAAAGACCAACATGGCTTTTGAAGAAGCCCCTGTATGCATACGTTAAAACACAGAGGTTTTTGTGGGTCAGGCGTGAGAGAGGCAGAGGGAGCTGTGGTGAAGCGATAAGCTCAGGGTCTCAGTATGACTCGAGTTTCCTGACAATACTTGGAGTGGCCTGTGTGAACCAGTTTTGCAGCCTTTATGTTAAGGCTTCAGAAACCACTATCTTACACACTACTATGAAGAAGTTATTGCTTGGGTTTTTTTTTTTTTTTTACAGTAGTTAAAACAATAGTAATAATATGCAACACACATAACAAGACCTCCACCTTCAATGTACAGGAAGTAAAATGGGAGGATACAAGTATACAAGTCAACTTAAGATCTGAACAGAGTCCAGACCATCACCAGGAGATTTGCTCCAGAGCCCGAGCAATGTGTCAAGGTGAGCCCAACTATATCTAACCAGTATCTCTCAACCTTGTATATCTTTAGTTAGGCCCCTTCACCACCAGAGAGGTAACTTCTCCAAAAGGTTAGTTTCCATTTCAGATAATCAGACAACTAAGAGCCCTGCCCTTGACCACTGCCACTTCCTTCTGAAATCAATCAACAACTACTAAGCGTTATGACCTAGATCTGTACTGAAAGTGGGAGGTTTGTCACAGGGAGGCCTGTGCTCTCTAAGCAAAATGCAGTACCATTTCTCTCCTCTCCTCCATCTGGCAAAAACCCAGTAACTGCCAAACCAGTTTGCATCTTTTTGGTCTCCTTCTATGGTAAAGTTTATGGGAAGGAATGTGCTGAGTGTAGTACGGGGGAGGGGGTTTTATGGGATCTGTTAATTTTAAACATTTACAGAACTGGGGCTCATTCTAAATATATTGCTGTTAATGTTCCCACTGTTCATTTGTTATTATTACATTTGAATGACAGCTTGAGCTTTGCTATTAACTTGTTTAATCCTAATTTAATAACGAATTTAATTGATATTTAATTGTTATTTCAAGGCGTGGGAGGAGCCATTGGCTATTTGGTCAGGGACTGCAGCTCCTCTTGAGGATTAATGTCATGATGAAGAATAGACCATAGTGGCTTATTGTCTGGGGCCTTCATTAAAGGGGGTTTAGCCCAGTGCGGAGCTGTTTCTATTTAATTTAATTTAGTTTAGGATTATCTTTGTTGGAGTTAGAGATCCAGTTTGGTTTTTCTTTAGTTGGCTGCCATGTATCCACAACACACTAAATCATGGTTGTGAAAGAAAGAATAAAAAGAGTAGACTGTCAGCCTTCTGAACAATTTATTTCTGCCTCCACCACTCGGTCAACCGTGACATGTGGTGTTAGAAGCAAAGAAAGCTTCTTTAAAAAGGCCTCCTAAGAATTCACAGACACAAACGCAGCAGCAGCTACTGTATGAGGAGCCACCAGAGCAAGAAGAGCCTGTAGGGGGAGCCACTGAGGATGACTGCCAT
>VOQK01029557.1:0-10524 GCA_015052645.1 Benitochromis conjunctus | reverse complement strand
TCAATGAAACTCCATTTGTGAGGTGACAGCGAAAAGCTAGATTGTTTTGTGCCAGTGCTGTTGGTTTACTGTTCGACCACAAGATGGAGCTATTGTATTGATTTGGATTCAATAAAAAAGTGCTCAGGTATACACTTACTTGAAATTGATTCATTCACATCTGGGCGAGTTCCATTGATAATCTGGTATCCTGGTCCATTCCCATACACAGCAGTGGTGAAGTGTTTGTTGTCAGTAGCCTGGGTATCAGCGATCCCTGTATATCACAGGGCAAATTACTACTTGTTCAATCTTGGAACATACGATGATGCTGACTTGTTAATTCTAAAGCCTCTTCCAGAAGTGCATTTTACCTAGAACGGGGTTTCCTCTGGGAGAATACCCTCCAAAAGCAAAAACATGAGAGTGGTCTGCAGTGACTATCGTCAGAGTGTCCAGGTCACTGACGAGGTCAGCCGTTCGCTCGATTGCCCGGTCAAACTCTACAGCTTCATGGAGTGCCTTTTTGGCCAACGTTGCATGGTGACCGTGGTCGATTCTCCCCCTTGAAGTCCAAAAGAAAGTCAGTGATAAATAAGCATCTGTAGTACATCTCTTGCTAAGTTATAGATTACAGTGAAAACGTAAGCATCCCAAAGTGCAACCTTAATGCAACATAAGATACTACAACTGTGACCAACACATCAAATGTTAGTTTGGCCAGTGATGTCGCAGCAAAAGTGAGTTCCAGTTATGAAATATGGCATAATAGGATTATCTGTGGAAACCAGTGTTTTAGTAACTACTCGTTCATTGTCAAATTAGACTGTTTGTTGGACAGTGCCATGTGTAAAAGATGGAAATGGACAATGACGATGTCATTGTTGCATCATTGTAAACTTGTGTGGGAGAGGTGGTATTAATGCACGCACCCGAAGCAAGAGATGGATGAGAAAAAACTGTCACTGGAAAGGGTTTCTAATATGAGCCAGCATATTTTCAAGTCTTAAAGAGAAAGAGAGCAGAACAGTTCCTCAAACTAAAAATAAATACATAAGAATGAAACATCTGTGACGAAGGGCAGACAATGTTTTTTCAGGATCTTCTATGCCCCAAAGAACCAAATCTGTCACCAAAAGTAAAGGTGGACTTGGCAAATAAATAGATAAATAAATTAATACTGGTTTTACTTCTGCCTGCAATCAACATTAATCAGCACTCAGCTGATCCTCCACATATGTTTGGTTCAAGCTGACACTGATATTGATTTTGCCATTGTCACAATATAGGGATAACATGAAAATATGTTATAAATATGCCAAAGTTTTTATTAAATCTGTTGTCACCAATGGGACATTCACATTAAAAGGTCAACCATGATTTGCTGTTTTGATTAATATTCCCAATTTCTTTCTCTGGTGAGTATACTATACTTATCTTCCACAAAGAGGAAAAATCCTTTGGGGTTCTTGCTGAGGATCTTGATAGCTTTCTCTGTCATCTCTGTAAGCGATGGGTCCGTGGAGGGGTCACGATCCAGCTCGTACCGGCAGTCTTTGGGCTCAAACAGACCTTAAAAGAGACAATTTACAGGCTTCAGTTTTCATCTGTTACAACTGCCATATTACATATAGTATATGTAAAGCTTATTTGTAATAATTACATAAAAACAGCACAAACTTGGTAAATTGCTTAAAAACACTGACAAATAAGATCAGCAGAATTTAGTGACTCAGGTTTTACGTCACCGTTCAAAAATGTGAGGTTTTATATTAAGTCTACAGTACTCAAGGTCTTTATTGTGTTTTTCTTCTCTGTGTGACGCAGTTGTAAATGATGCACCTCAGAGTTCTTACCCATCAGGAAGTCTGTAGTTGCAGGATTGATGGCATCAAATTCAGTCTTGTTCCAAACATATTTAGCATTCTGTAGGTGGGGAACAATGACAAACATGGAAAATGTTTATTTAAAAAAAAAAAGCTCATTGATGAAAATCATGATACACGTTCAAACTAAAAACTGATGAGCACACTTGATGAAGGTGTTGCTTACCGCTTTGTTATTTAACCACTCCTCAACAAGATTTTTTCCATCCTTTCGGACTCCTTTCACAGATGTATACTCTGGGTCTTGGTGTGTCGTGGGAAACATATAGGTACGACCTCCACCAAGGATAACCTGCATACAGAAATACATGCCCCTTTTGATTTTTGTACATGTAAAACACTTAAAAAAACACATTTAGTGTATGAGGATTTATTCACTGAGTACTTCTGAGGTTTGGATTACAAAGTGGTTTCTCTGGTTCTCTGCCATCCATGTTTTTTAAAACTATTGAGGAGTCTGCTTTTGGTAAAATTTCACCACTTATCTAAAAGACCTTATCTGGTTTATTCAGTCAACAAGTACCCTGAACTTGTTGTTTTACTATTCATCATTTGTATGAGTGCACTGGTCATTTGCCTCCTCGTTTCGATTATGTCTTACATTTATCTCTGTGTTGTAAACCAGCTGGTAAGCAATGTCATGGCATTTATTCTGGACTGCCTCATCTGAGAGATCAGCGTCAGAATACCAGTCCCGGTTGGGAATGTGAGCGTAGGCTGCAGCAGGGGAGGCATGTTGAACTCTGGTTGTGGTGACAATGCCAACTGATTTCCCTGAAATAAGCAACACATTTTTCATACTGTTAATATATTTGCTGAGTTATACTTGGAGAACTTAGCCTGATTAGGCTCCCAGAATTCAACAAATTTTGGTAGAAAATACAGGAGACATTTATTTATTTAGATATATAGACGTGATGTGAGGCATGCTACAGAAAACATACCTGTTTAGATGTAAAATTGTTTTATTTATAAAAGTTGAATAGTTACCCAGTTAGTAAGCTAATGCTGTACACTGAACAATAAATGCATATAGGTTATTTCCCTTGTACACGTTTGACTTTTACTATTTTGTTTCTTTGTAGCATCATTTTCATGTGCCTTAAAGTTGTCAAAGCTTTGTGGATGTGGGTCTACCTGCTGCCTTGGCGCGGTGAAGAACAGATGCGACTTCATTCCCATGGGAAGCCTGGCAGTTGTACCTTGGGGCGGCAGCACTGATCCCCAGGGTGCCATAGTTGGCTTTCACACCACACTGGTACGCTGTTGCTGTGCCAGCACTGTCTGGCATCTGCTGATCCACGTTGTATGTCTGCAGGGATCCAAAGCAATCACACGTATCACTTGTGAACCAATATTCGTGGTCACGCTAAAAAAAAATAATGATTCTGTCATTGACACCAAGAACTGTTGTATGCGCCAAAGTTAAAATAATGAACATTAATAAATTAAGTGTCCTAGATTTTCCACAAAAATGATTTCACCTGTCCAGACTTAAAACACAGATGGATATGCCTGTCTTTGTTAGGCTGGTAACACATATCCTGCTAATGAAAGGGCAAAACCTGAAACCTCGACCCTTACATTAAAGACATGTTTTGCTTTGGAGGAATTTCACTGCAAATCAATAGATGTTGCGAATGACCTTAATCTATGAAATATTTTTATGCTGAAGAGAGTGATCACTTGCAGGATCACGTTACAACCATCCAAATCACTGGATGATTTGATGAATATGGCGAATATATTTTGTGCTATGGCCATAGATGGTATAAAACATGGATATAGGAAAAATGAAGTACCTTAAACTTGCATTCTATGTGAGGGCCACCAGATGGCAATAGTTGCCATAGAAGTCTATGGGAAAACAACTTTGACCTCTGCGAAGACTCTTCTGCTCAGTTCATGGGCTCAGTCACTCGTTTTGGGTCATATTGAACACAGACTTAAGTCTGTTTTTATGGTTTATCTTTTGGAACAATGATGTTCCACCCTTCTGACAGAGACTTGCAAAATCAATGCCAAGCGACACTGAAGCTGTTGTTTGTAATCTTTCGAGGGTAATAGATTTTTACCCATGTTGACAAAGTTGTAGCTGGTTGTACTACATGTTAACCACTCTATGTGAAGCCAAAAAGCTATGAAGACAGGAACTCAGAAATCCCCAATCCTCATCTACTTTGTATTAGCAGGATTTCATGCGTGTCTTTCCTGTGTCCTTACTTATGGTAAATATTAATCATTAGTCTCTGGTCATTGTTTTTATTAGTGCGATTTAGTACCATAAAAGTATATGTGATACAGTTAAGGATGCAATTCTACTGGGTGTGTTGCTCATAGAGTTCTGACCTTAGACAGTGCCAGGTTGGGGAAGGAATCCATAGCTAGACTGGACTCCTCCCCACTTATTCCCGCCAACTGGCCTTTGAGGATCCGGGCAGCAGTGACTGTTGGCATACCCATACCTGGAAGTAGGAGGAATCACACGTGAGTAGATAACACCAGCCAAGAGAGTACACTATGCTCTTTGAACTCATTAGGTTCAGCTAATATTAGAGTTTAAAGGGCAAAGAAGCCTTAAAGTTCTTCAGAGGCATAAATAATGAAGAATATACAAAGAAATGTTTATCAGTATTCTACATTTCAAGTATCCCTATAAACATAATCATAATTCATGTAAAGTCAAGGGTTTCTATTCACTTTCTTACAAATTCAAATGAATGTGCTTTAATATGTGTAAGAACCCCATATAAGTCAAATTCATCATGCCAGAAATCTCCCCATGACTGTGAAACTTGGTAAAGGACATTGTGGTCATCAGATATAAAACTTAAAATCTTCTAATGTATTACCAATGGGTCATTAACTAAGAGAAGTTTGCAATTTATTCTCATAAACACGTCATTTATTGAGCAATTACATGTTACTTATCAATCGTAAACATTAATAAAACTACAAATTTGCTGAAGACAGCATCAATGTTGGCAAGAGTTGAAGCTCATAAATCCATAATCAAGATATAAATTTATAATTTGTACAGAGAAGCTGCTAAAAAGTGATGTTGGGCCAGAGAGTCACTAGCAACAAATGTATGATTTCATGTAAGGCTTTATTTCCATGATGGAATAAAGAAATTGGTTTTTCTTGTTGTTACAATAGTGGAAACTATTTCATCTGCTTTTGGTTTTGGTTAAATGTAACTAATCAAGCAAACTGAACTAACCCATTATTAATTTCTGTTGAAAGTCCAGACGTGGTAGATATCTTTTTTCTAATTTTCCCTTTTTTGGTATTAGCCCGATTAAAGACACAGGAGCAAATATTGCAACTCCACATGCACTGTGGGCTTTGCCGAGCCTCAGTTCATTTTGTTATGCCTGGCTTTCCGAGCAGATGATCATATGTCGGCGTTCATCTCCTCCAATGAAACCCATGATTTTTGTGGTACCAAAATCTGCGGTTTTGAAAGACCTTATTATGTTTTGGTGAGTTACACCACAGTGATGGAGAGACTCAAAATGTCTTTCACCTGAATAAATGAATTGAGGAACAAGAGGAAATACTTGATCATTTAAAGAAACTGCTTAAATGGTAGGAAAATGTCTTTCTTAGACTTACCATCTCCCAGGAAGAGGATGACATTCTTGGCTTGGTATGAATTACGTGGTTTATTTAGAGCTGCGTGAATAGCATTTCTTCCTTTATTGTTCCAGTAGAAAGGTTCGAGCTCATCCTCTATAAGCAAGACAAAATAAACGTGATAGTGGTTTGAAGCATTCAAATGTGTTTCTACAATTTTTTTTTATCAGTTAAACTGCTTAATTGTCCATTTTTGCAACACTGATTGTGCATTGCATGTCTGTCACTGTCTTTGAGCTTGAAATTGTGTTGTAAGCTGAAAGAAATGTTCTTAATTTCTGAAGAACTTTCATGAACAAAATGTAAGAAATCCTTACTGTTAACGCACAAAGTCCACTGCACCAAAATGGAAAAAAGTAATCCAATAAAAAATAGATAATGTCTGTTGGCCATGGCCTAGACTATGTGAATGCAGAGAGAACAAGAGCACTTTTTCTTCACTCTAAAGCACCTTTATACATTCAGCCAAGGAGCAAAGGGCACATGAAAGGACTTGCAATGGGGGGAAAAGGTTGTATGCAATCTCTCACACACATGCACACAGAAGAAGAGGCAGTAAACTACACAACAGCAGTACAAAATACTTAAGAGGCTCTAAATTTGCCTTGTAGAAGTAATCATTTATTGACCATGGTGAAATTGCTACCGTAGCTCACAAGATGATGCTACAGCAAAGTTATGGAGGTTTTTTTTTGCAGAATGTGAAACAGAAAGGAGTTTCCCACAATTACTGCTGTTAGCTTTATACCTAATTGCATCCCATCTATCAGTACCATTACCCAGATTAAGCCCTTTTGTGCATCATACATAGACAGTGAGGCAACTAACTAGCTAGATACTTATGGATAAATATTGATCCCACAAGGGAGCTCAGTGTGCTGCAGCAGCAGGATAAAAAAAGGACCATCTATAATAAATAAACAACAGTTAAAAGTGCAATAGGCCCATAACAACAAACTGTACCTTAGCCATGATATGTTTTGCGCTTGGTACATCAGGAATGAAAATATACATGTATTTGTATATATTACAGCATGTGACAGTGAGGATGTTAATTAAATCAACTATTAGAGAGCTTATTAACCAATGGGTCCCTTATTTTATTTTATTTTTTAATTTTTAAATCTTTGTGTTTATTAGTTGTATGTCAGCCCGAGTACAGACAGCTGCAATAAAAAGCACTATCTGGTAAATGTTTACTAGCAATAAACAATCACTCTTGTGTATAGCTACCATAAATCACTACGATATGGATAAAATGTGCTGATTACTTTTTGTTTTTCACTCTAACACACTTTTACATTGCAGCAGTAAAAAAATCTGTTTACTGTACTTTATGATCAAGTGGGCCAGTTTTCATGCGACTGTTTATTTCAATTTGTGGTACAATTAACGGATGACCTATGAGTGTGTGTGTGTGTGTGTGTGTACAGGTGGCTTTGATCTGTGTCATGTTTTCAGAAAGCGGTTTAAAAATGTTCATTCTTTTATATCCACTATCTTTGGTGGTTTGGACAAGGGTTTTGTCGGTGTTAGGATTTGGGCTTATTGCAGAAAATTGTTTTATTAAAACAGGAAGATTTTTGAAAGATTCAGCGGAATACACTTTTGCATTGTCAAACTTTCATTCCTTACAGGGAAATACATCTAAGTGAGCCTGATAATTGTATTATTATTTATTTGATCTTATTATTATTTCCCAGACTCTGTTGGAGGGCTAAACTGAAGTTTCAGTTTCCACATTCAAAAGGTTAGCATCAGTATCTAAATGTTTTCTTAAATGTTGGGGCGACATTGTAATACACTTACTTTAGAACAGGTCAAATGGCTGACAGCAGTGATGACGTTTATTTCTTCTGTGTTTACGGCAATAATACCTGAATTTTTGGTTTTGTGAATTCTGTCAAGTATTTGTTAGGGTACAGTGTTTTGAGTTTTTGTACTTTTATTTTTGTTCTCATCATGGTTAAGGACTTTGGGTTTCTGTTTTGTATTTCTTTTTTTCCAGCTCTTTTTGGTTTGTGATTTTCTAGTTGTTAGTTTTGGTTTCCATACTTCCTCTGTTCTGTGTCTAGTCTGCGTCTCTGTGCCTGCCTTGGTCCCACATCTCTGTTCCCTCTGTTGCAGTGTCTGTGATGTCAGTGTCTGCTTGTAAGTCTGTGTATGTAAGTTCAGTCGGTGTGTTTCCTGTTTTACTTTGAAGGTCTGTGTCTTATGTTAATGTGTCTGGTTTTGCTTCCTTTGTCTCTTTAGGCCTGATTTGTCCCAGCTGTGTTACCTCCCTGTCTCCCATTTCCTGATTGCTCCTTCTGTGTATTTAAGCTTTGTCTGTGTCGTGATCTCCTTCATTCTGTACTGTGTGTTCTGTCTGCCGGTTTAGTTTATTGTATTTTCAGTTTTGCCGGGTTTCTGTTTATTGCCAGCTACCATTAAAGCTGCGTTTGAGTTCACCTTTTTGCCTCTGTGAGTCCGCATTTTGGGTCCACCATTCCTGCCTGCACACAGCCTTCACTTGACAGTATTTTCACTGATAAATCAATTATCGAGCTCTAATGCCTGACTTATCGTGCTTACACTGGACAAAGTTTTCTACAGAAATGAGAACAGCCCATCCAGAAAATGTAAAAACACATATTCTCTTTCTTGGCAATCTTTATTAAATGAAATGACCCATAAAGTCAAGCATTACCCAAAATAATTTCTATCAAATGGAGAATGATTTTATAAAGAAAATCAGATGTTCCATGCATACACATCTGTAGGAAAAGAAATGGTATGAAAATACATATGCAACTTGCTTATAAAATACATTCATTTACAATCAAATAGATTACTGTATCAAGTGACAGGCAATTTAACAGAAACATAAAAGGTTAGGAACTGTCAAGGTCAAGACATAATGAAGGGCTAATATTTTAACACAGCCTTTCTGATTTCTGATAGCGCTAGTACTCTGGTACTTTAACTGGAGAAAAAACAAAATGGAAAAAACTCACACTTAATAATGAAAAAAGTTAGTGCATGTTAGAGATCACATATGTACGTATAGGCTGGAAATGGCTTTAATAAAATACAGCAAGTTTTTATGGCTCTGAGGTGGAAACACTCGAAGAGCTGTTTACATATGAATACTGTTAATTTGCATATGTACTTGAAGTTCCTGCATAACTGTTGGTATGCACCTGAATAGAGTTAGAACATGCAAGCTAAGCCTGCATTTGCATGCATGTTAGGTTAACTGTGCATGGAAATATGGACGTACAGAGAATCTTTTTTTCTCTTAAGAAATACAGTACTTTATCCCTGGATTCAAAGTTGACAGCCTGTGTGCATAGAGTGCACATGTGTACCCTGCGAGTGTTTAGTGCATATTGCTACATTTATACAAAGTAACACATGTGCAGGATTGGGTAGGGTCATCTGAACAACGAGAGAACACAGAGAAGGAAAAACAAGAGGTTGGAAGTTGTGTTCACAGAGCCAGAGGAGGAATGACTGTGATGGTGAGTGTGAGGAGGACAGTTTGTGTAAGGCTCCAAACAGGCAGCGTAGGCCATGACATGTGCCACGTAATTCTGCTCCTTCACACCGTGGAACAGGTGAGCCATTGGTCCTTTGGCATAGATGGCCACATCCTCCCCACCATGTGTCTCAGCATCCAGGGGCACAGCAGCCTGCTGCATGTACTCCTCATCATCTAAACAAAAAAATAGTGTAGCGAGTCACCAAACACCTTTCAGGCTAAGTAGATGTATTTATGCAGCATGTTTCCATAAATTAACTCTGATGACTTTACCCACTCTGCCTTACTTAAAAATTCACAAACTGTCATTTTAGCACTGGGATAACACACGTACATTAGATTGGACTATTACCACACTTTCCTCATGTATGCTTTTCTGGCAGTGTTGCCAACACAACTGTGTTTTTCAAATCCTCTGTAATGTATTTAATTAAACTTAATCATGTCATGTTCACAAAACAGAAAGGAATCGAAATCCCTTTGATTCAGTGACTAATGCCAAGCAAAGTACGTCAAAAAAACATGTGAGATAATAAGGTATTTCAAAATTTGGATGTATTTGGAAAATGGATGCAGTCTTTGGTATGCTTTAGAGAAAGGGTCTTTTTAAGGATTGTGAAAGGTTGAACCTTTATTGTCTTTAATCGCTACTTCTCACAAAAGCTGTTTCAATCACATTTTGGCCTCATAGTCTTATATACAGTATATTATATAGATGTTGACTTGCAGGGGATAGGTACCAGGTGGGTTGAGTGTATACTTTTGCAACACAATGGCTCATTCCCAGAACAAGTATATTAAAAAGAGAAGGTATTTTTTTCACCGTGCGCTACACACACTTATGCAATGGCAAAAACATACAGTGTAGAACAAGGATCATTGCTGTTAACCTTTCAAAGTACACGTGTACAATGACAAGGAGGCCTGTGCAAAGAACTAAACAGAAGACAGAACCATGAATCCGTAAATAAAATGACCTTCGTAATTTATCTCTGCTCTCCAAAGAAACATGCACAAGCCAACCATAACCACATCGCTTCAAGTTGTCTGCGTAATAATATAATAATAATACATTTTATTTATAAAGTGCCTTAAAGTCACCCAAGGACGCTTGACAGTAGAACAAAACACATAAAGGAACATTCAGAAAAGAAAGAACCATAAGAACAAAACACAAGATAAAATAAACAAACAATAAAAATAAACAAACAACAGATCATAGTGAATATGCAGATTTGAACAGATGAGTTTTGAGTTGGGATTTAAACTGGGGGAGAGAACCAATGTTTCTTATATCTGGGGGTAGAGAGTTCCACAGCCTGGGAGCAGAGCAGCTGAAAGCTCTGCTTCCCATGGTGCTGAGGCGGAAGGAAGGGACGGCAAGCTGGATAGAGGAAGAAGACTGAAGTGAGCGGGCAGAAGGGGTAGTGCTTAACAGGTCAGAAAGGTACGGAGGAGCGAGGTTATGAATTGCCTTGAAAGTGAGTGGAAGAAGTT
>VOQK01029555.1:0-15112 GCA_015052645.1 Benitochromis conjunctus | reverse complement strand
TTTAATTTGGGGGTTTTTTCACAGTGAAATAATTCATAGATTGCACTTACATAAATGACAACGTTTCCACTTTTGCATAACCTATTCACCAGTTTTGCAATCTACGAGGGTATGTACCAAATTGGGCATTTCCTGAAGTAAATTTTTTACATCTTTTTATTCTTCATAGCATGAGAAACATAAGAAATAGTGTCATATGAAAAAGAAAAAAACATTGAATTTCCGAAATGTAGCAATAATAATGTAGTTCATGTTTCTAAGAACTGCATTTATTGCATAAATACACTACTTACCTATGAATTAATATATCACGCTGCTTTTATTTATTTAATTCATTGATTTATATTTCTTTGACATGTACCACTTAAATCCCTTCAGTTCTTATCTCAGCTGAAGAACCTCTTCAGATATGCGCTCCAACAGTGGATTTTCCTCCACCAACTATTATAAAGCTGCTCTCTATTTTATTTATTAATTATTTATGGCAAACACTACATTTGAAACACAAGAGGGCCAAGGACAGAGCATAGACTGTAACAATTTTATTAGGAAACCACAAAGTTTAAAGATGGATTGGGAGATGCGATCTGCCAACTCCAGAGGTTTTCAGTCAAACTGAGAGCACACCCACATAATGGTGCCCAGCATGTGTCAGTGTGTGCACACTAGGCTCCGGCACCCTAATGGGCCAGACACCCCGAGGCTGTATGTGGGTGTGCGTACTGTACATGTATTCATGTGTGTCGAAATGTAAGTGTGTATATGTGTGTGTGTGACTGTAAGTGGTAACTAAATGGGTTTTCGCCTCTTTTGGCCCACATCCGTGACTATAACAAAGCATTTTGTCTTTTCCCGAGGGATATTACACATCGCAATGACATCAGGGATACACACCCGAGAGTGTTCACTGTTTATTGAGTGAACTGAGTTGGTTATCAATTTATGGTTGAAGGGAATAATATATAGACTACACATCATCTAAAATCTTGGAATAATATAGCTACGTTAGAAAAAAGCAACCACTATATTTTATATAGTATTGTCTGAATGAAAAAAACTAATCTTGCTGTCGCTCTAAATAACACTGCATTAATCAGTATCACAATACCTTTCCTCAGAGGCATGCACTGGCAAATGGATTCAAGATCAATTCCTCTGCCATCAACACGCACACACAAAATAAACACATCTATATCAAATAATATATATATAGATACACACAAATGTGGTTCCTTACACATGTAGTTTAAGGCAAAGTTTATCTGCCACAGGAGGCTGCCACTTGAAAAGTTATATTCAACTTTAATGCTGTCCTTAGTTTTTTTTGAGTTTGCTTACAGGCCAAGAGACTGGGTGAAGGTTTACTAACAGTCATGATTGTAAATGTCTTCTTTGTCTCTCCGTCCCACTACGAGCAGAAAAGCTTGTGTACTTCAGCGAGCCCTTTACTTCCCTGACAAAGGAAAGGTTCTTCTTTTCAGACTGCTTTTCCTCCAGTCGTTGCTATTTTCTAATCGTTGTCCATCTCTGACGTCTTTCTGCATCGCTGCTCTTTTTGTGCGACTCAGTAAAATGACGGCCTTTGTTGAAGAGTCTCAATGAGCTTCCACCAACTATGATAAGCACAAACTTTAACTGGGCTGTAGTTTAGCTAGTTTAATCCGAAAACACAAGCATTTCTTTATGTGTAGTTTCGATTTACAATAAGACAAGCACTAGTGACCGTTGTTCTTTTGTATACTGTATTGGCGTTGTTTATTCTCGGGTCCCTTGGTGTGTCATTTTCTTCATATACAGTAATTCTTCAGGGTTTATTTGTTTTTGTTTGCACTGAGAAGCCACCGAAATGTCATCATTTGAGTCCTGTTCATTTCTGGATACTAATTCCTTTTTAATAACAGACAGCCGTTGTTATCAGAAAAGCATAATTGATATGTAAAGCGTGTGCTCATGCCAGGCCACTTCACTTCTCCTGTAAATATATTTTTTTATTAATAAAGTGAAATTAAACAGATTTAATTTATTTCTAAGTATAGCAGGCAATGGTATCAAACAGCCTGAAATGAATGTATGACATGAATAATTCATACTTTATGAAAACTGGAAGTATATGAAAGTATAATCATATGTCTTATCATTGAGAGGTAATTCTGTGTTGACAGGGCAGCAGCAATAACACCTGGGTTATATTTTATCTTTATGATTTTAAATCGAACTTTTAATTTTAATTGTAAGTTAAGATTTAAAAAAATATAGGCGAACATCTGATTAACTTAGAGTCACTAGTAAGGGTTCAATTATATTTCCAATTATTATATCCGTGGTAACGTAGGAGAGGGAAAGACCAGCAACAATTTAAAATGACCCTTTTTTACATATGACCAACATGGAATGAAAAACGAGTAATTCCCAATGAATCCCACTGAATGGACATCATTAGTTGTTATCAGTCCCATGCATAGCACCAGTAGGTAACTCCTCCACATACCAGGAGGACAAAAAAAAGAAAAAATAACCCATATTTGGAGGTTGAAAGAGTGCCACTGACAAGCATGTTTACACAGGTTACATAGCCCTATGTAAACAGTAGGAAATTTGCTGTTATGTTTTGGACTTAACTTTAATTACTCTGCACAGAACTCACTCTTTGATACTGAAACTGACATCAGTTGGATCCATAAACCATAACCTCACTTTCACTCAAAATGAGTCTTCAAATATGAGTCATGAGTATAACAGGCTCATTTTAGGGACCTACTAATGCCATGTTAGAAAGGTACATTAGTTGAATTTTTTTTAACTTCCCGTTTAGGTATATAAACTAAAATGTACTTGGTTAGGATTAAGAAAAGATTACAATGCTTTCAGCACCCCCAGTGATGAGTTAGGACTGACCCACTGAATCACTCACTAAAGACTGACCGTATAAAACATGGAAGTTGCTACTCTGACATCATCTATTGTCTTTGAGGTCCATTTCTGACACCTTGAGATTAGCATTTCCACCATCGCCATCTTATTTTTTATTTTTAATGGATGTGACGAGGACGTGTGGGACAATGAAACTACGTGCTCATTGGCAAAACCTTATCTAATGAGCATTCCCTGGATAATCCTCTTTTTAAAAATAGCATTACCAAGATTTACAAAATAGAGTTAATGTTTATTCAGAATGACCCAAAATGATTGACTGAGCCCATAAATTCAACAGGAAAGTGTTTACAAAGGTCAAGACAGAGCCTTTTCCCATATATCCATATATACGAAGTGTATTTACAAACACAGCTATGATTATCTGGTGGCCTTTGAATGAAATGCAGGTTTAAGGCAAATTTGCATTTCTAAATTTTTCTGACCTGGAAGCTGTGTTCATATTTTATACTGTTCATGGCACAAAAGCATGGATGTGTAAAGAAAACGGCATTAATTAGAGCAGTCATATTGCAAAACTTGTTTGGCAACCCATTATATATCTTCCAACCAAAAAAGTTCTATATTTACTTTTTCGCATTACTGATAGATATCTGCATATTAATTGCTGATTACAATAGATGACAAGAACATATCGAAGACTGACAACAACTGACAACATTTATCAGCGTGATAATGGCCTTGGGAACAGCCAAACTGAGTGATGCTGGAGCTTTTTTAAGCACCACCACAAGGTTAAAATGCCAGGTTTAGGATTTCACATTTTCTTTTAATTAATGGCTTCTAAAAACGTTTTCTTAATTAGTTACCATTTTAATCAGTGTGGTAATCAGGCACAATTGCAGTATAAAAACACTTTAATAAAGCTTAAAATATAGATTGTAAAGCTACCAGTGTTTGCTGAAAAAAAAACAGCAAAGATAAAGCCAATGCCAACAAAAAGCCAAGCAAAGAATAAAAAGAAAGAAATTAGAAGATGCAATTAATCATTACAGCCAGTGACAAAAAGCATCCACTCTTTTGTGCTAGGCTTTTTATGAGGTACATTTGCAAAGATCTACTCCCATGCATTATTTGTTTGTCTTGTTTTGTGCTTTTTGCGTATTTTTGTTAAATAAAGAGGTCCCGTTATTAAATCTAAAAAGGGAAAAGAAAGAAGCCGCACAAAATGCAACTGATTGATCGTATCATGATAAAAGTTCATGGACGTATTATGCTTTTAGGTAACAGGGGTGAACTAAATTCTAAATAGCTGATTTGGAAGAGGAACAAATCCTACTAAAGCACAATACAGGAGAAAAAATGACAGACCTACATTTATTTTCCCTCAATGTTTTGGTCCGTTGTGGTTGTTCCTACTCCATCATGTTCGTAATGTAATATATGGCAAAAACTAGAAGGTAGATGTACAGCATTTCAACCTTGGTCCCTCACCCTGACTGCATAAAATTTGTGAGATATGAAAACGATGAGGCTTGTAGCCCTTCTGTTGGGTATGGCTCATGAAAATTGGGGGTTTTGAGAGGGGTGCGGAGCACATCAGAGGGCTGGGCTGTCAGAACACCAGCCCGCTCCATGAATCATATAAGGTGGTGGGAAAAGAAAAGAATGAAAGATGGAGAGGTGAGATGTAAGTGATGGTGTAAAATGGTGTGATGGGTTGAGCATAAAACGGGGCAGAAAGAACACGTCGCTGTCATGGATCACAGGGGGAGGAAATGAAGTCGTAACACTGCCAGATATGCCCATTACCATACAAGTGGTTCCAAGTACCGGCTGCAAAACTCCTCAGCCTAATGCACGGCATCGCTGCCGTCCGCTAAAAACCACGTAACTCTACTGCTGTCGATTTTTTTTTTTTTTTTTGAGAATTTAAATTTTAAAAATGTATCTGCTCATGTGAAGACTGAGATTAAAGTTGTCTTTTTCAGCATCAGCACCTTTTCAGAATCTGTCTGAAACACACAAAACCCCATCGCTGTCAAACTGAAGAGTTATTTTGCTTCTTTCCAATGAAACCATCCAACAACGTATCCTGTCTGTGCAGCCTCACCGTTTCCTCCGTGAGCATCTTCAGTTTTTTCTACATGTCTCCACATCTTAGACCATTTTTTCCTGTCCCAAATTCTGTTCCTGCCAAGAATCGCATAAGAAACTGGCACAAGGACAAAAGTGACCCTCCTCTGTTTGCCTCAATGTGCTGTCGTGCATTCGATCAGACCCTACAAAATCAGATCTAAGAGGAAGTCACAAGCAATGATGCCGCTGTATCGATTTTAATTATCCCATTACTGAGCCTGGAGGTCTTATAAAAACAGATAAGCTAAAGACCTCCAACTAATTACATACAGAGTAGCATCATGCATTTTTTTTTTTGCTGTTGATTAAAGTTGTTTCGATTTATGTTAAATAACAGTGTGATTCAAATGCAAAAGATATTGGGTTTGACAGAAGGGGAGCGGGATGCGTGAGAGAGGGAGAGGGCTATGAGATGGATTAATCTGAAAGCACATCTTTTTTCATTTCTGTTTGGGCTCTCTCTCTGACTGAAAACAATGCTGTGTTGGTGGGGGCATGTTGTTTCAGATATAAGTAAAATGATGAAATATCCATGGAGGCCTTTTTATACTGCAGCTGAGAGTGTGAGGATGTATGAGATCTCAGACAGTGCAATGACACTTAGGATAGTGTGAGCCTTTCAAATCAAAATAAAATTGGGGAACCTGTGATTAGTTTTCTTATTATTTGCAACGATCACAAGATTAACTAGATTTACCCAAAGTGTTCTAACAGAAAGGTGCTATGTTATTATATGCTTTATATGCAGGAAATTTGTGTAGAAACGACACAGACCTCCCGCCATAACCTTTCAGGTAACTTGATGTGCACCTCCTGAGAAATGTAACTGCAACTTGGGTCGACTGAATGGCGTGGAAAGTTGCTTCAGGGTTAAGACGGGCCTTTGGTTACATCATAAATTGCGACATAGATTTTCCTCTAATGTCTTAATTAAGACATTAGAGGGGGCGGGGTGGCTCAGTAGGTAGAGTGCTCGCCCCTGGATCGGAAGGTCGACGGTTCGAATCCACCCAACGGCTACCCTGAGGTACACTTGAGCACCGTACCGTCCCCCACATACTGCTCCCCGGGCGCCAGATTGGTGGCTGCCCACTGCTTCACTGAGTGTGAATGGGTTAAATGCAGAGACTAATTTCCTACGGGATCAATAAAGTATACATTATTATTATTATTATTATTAAGCCTTTGTAAATGACATTATATTTTATTGCAGTAAAAAACATTGGCTGTTATAACAGTGCCAACGTCAGGCCCAAACACATACACACACGCACACACACACACAGTGATGTTTTGGTAAAGTGTGTTTTTGTATTTCAGCCACATGTAAATTACATTTTATGTCCCTGAAAATTGAGCTTGTGCAGAATTCCTGTCATGGTGACAATACGCTGAAGCTCGGTTTCTGCATTTACATGTGGATAAGAAAACTGAGAAGGTTCTTTCATCAACATATCACCTTTTTTGACATGAGACTGACACATTATTGTTTGTAGTTTTCTGATTGGCTAGCATTTCTGTATCGTTATGGTGGCGTTGCCACCTGTAGCTTTGGCATCCTCTCGACAGTAATTTTTCACATTTCTCATGGCATGTCAACAGAAATATTTTAAAACAAAAGTGGAAAACTGCTCCTTTTAAAAAATATCAGTGTACATGTGAACATGTAAACGTAGCCTTTTGTGTCTGTTTTGACGTTTTGCACACACAGTTTTTAGTTTTAGATCACTGAAAACTGAGCTTGTGAAAAGCATCCGGGGATGAGGATTTTCAGAAATTGTGTTTCAGATTTTGTCTTGTAATGCCAAAGTAAAGCATTTTTTGTTTGTTTAATTATTTTTTGTTTGCTTGTTTATCCAAAACACTCTGGTAATCCCAAAAGGCAAACTATTTGGGTGAAAACTGAATCCCAACCGCATCAAATCGCCAGCCCCAAAAACTACACTTCATCAAACAGCCAAACGGCGAGTCACTCCCAACTCTTTCAAACCACAAACAAAAACACAGATCTGGCCTCTGTAGCTAATTTCCTCCTTTATAATGACTGCTGTGATTTTATAAAGACTTAAAGTGAGGGGTGATGCTGCTTTGACTGGCAGGTGGGTAACACAGACGGGTGTAGCTAGTTCACTCAGGCTGTGCTACTCTGAGTCATTAAACTAGATCGTGTGTGAGGTGTCAGTGCCTTTTGGATGGTGAATCAAATTATCTGATAAATAATATGGTTTGCTGTGTGGTGGATTGTATTAACAGACCATCCAAGAAGCCTTTACTCAAATTCTTGTGAGTGTCTGCATCCATAAACATTACAGTTTATGGATGCGGCTTAGAAATGCAACCTGATAAGCTAGGACTCCACGCTCATCTAAATATGGTCACTTCTGAAAAATGATGCTTTAAAACACATCAGAAACCAATGGAGGACGTTCACGTTTCATGTAGGGTCTGTGGTAATCCTCTGACTTTTCCTCTGGTAATGTTTAAGGCCCACCTCAGGATGTAATAATAGCCAAAAACCAGGCAACGACTGTCTTCTCTAATGCTCTTTAGTCATTCAAAACATGCCAATATAGCCAATTACAGAGCACAGCTGCTGACATTAACCTTTATGCGATTTTATTTTTTAATCTATTGAGACAAGATGAAAATGACGGTCTGCATGCAAGTCATTTTTATATGGAACCTGCATTTCCAGGTTTAGCTGGCTTAGTGCGGATTCAGTCTCAGAATGGCAAAGAGAGGAAGTGAAGAATGCAGAGAGGACAGAAAACAGAGCGGTGGAGAGAGGCAGAAACACTACGAGAGAGGTGAGGAAATAGGAAGTAGCAGAGTGGAAAGGTGAGGGCGTAAAGCTTGAATGCTTCAGCACCATTGCCACCACAAACAGTGTTGACCTGGAAAGCCTCTGCTTGGTGGAAATCAGCTTTAAGAAACCCTTTTAGAGACCTCCTCAGGGGATTAATACTGTTTTGGTGTTTGGGGTCTCTCTTTCTCTCTCTCTCTTTCAGTCTTTTGCTCTGCTTTGTGTGCATGTGTGTGTCCATCACATCACAGGGTGTGTGTTTGTGTGTGTCTTTACAATATATGCATTCGGTGTTGACATGCCCGTGTGAAAAGATTTTTTTTAAAAGAGCGCACAAGTTGAATTCCTGCACAAGCTGCCGTGTATGTCGGTGTGTGGGAGAGAATGGCATGGAAAGTGAGTCAGAGAGCAAGAGGAAAGGCTGATTGGCATTTTGGTATTATGTAAAGTCAGAGATGCAAGGGACAGAAATTATTTTGTTGGTTGTAAAAAAAATTTCAGTGAGCAGAGTCTGCGTTCTACAGTTTTTAGGGATCAACTCATCTAAACCTAAGCTGCAAAGAGTTCAGATCTAAGCACGAAAGGAAGAAAAGAACGCGTTCTTTTTTAAATGATCTTTCTTTTCCCTAGCGCTCGTCCATTCAAGCACGCAGAGGCTGTAATTACTATCCACCAGTTAGGAATTTATAACTCATGTCTTTGACTGGAGCGCAGTCATAAATGGGGCATTACTGTCTGTGTGTGTTAATTTAATGGGTAATTAATTCTAGTTTATTATAACTTATTTTTATAGCTTTGAAAATAATTCATTTTAGTTATGTTAGCATCGTGCTCACCATTAGTGAGTAAATAAATAATCTCAAAAGGCAATAACACCTGCAAAAGGTTGGAAGCAAAACTAGTAATCACAAATTGTAGATTTCTCAGTGCTGTCACGTGCTTTGCATCCAATCACATGAGAGGAATGACTAGCTAAATGTTCAGGAGGCTGTCCAAACAATGTGGTCTTTGATGTCACAAATTCCCAAACTTCAGCAGTAATTTATGGTATGTTATCATGTAACCTATGAAAATAAGATCCAACTTGTAATAGCCTGGATTCAGGTATTGTTTAACTAAAACTCCCATCAGCGCGAAAGGGAGATGGAGCAATGACAGGAAGATAAAGCGCGAGAAAACCTCCTTGTGCATTCTTTCACAGCTCCTCTTATCAGCGCTCCCCTAATCGCGGGACAGGGAATGGACGTGGTCCAGTGAAAAGCTAATTATCACTGACAACAAATGTCACATCAAACAGGTATTATGTGAGCTGCATGAAGCCTGCCGCACTCAGCGGATCTCAGGCAACAATTTTCACGACTCCGGATGCTAGATTACTTTTGACAGAAAACATACAAATAAAACATTACCAGGGCTTACAGGGAGAGCTTGCAGAGATACCCACTGAGTAAATTATTCATACATTGACTTACTGAAGGAATGAAAGCTTCTGTCTTCTCTCTAATCCCCAGCAAAGCTTTCGGTAATAGTGCAGCGCTCAAGAGTTGCCTCTCACAAGGCTCTATTCATCAAACTTTCCAATGTATGAAATCAGTGTCTGACAGGCTTTTGAAATCCTGCAGCTCCTGCATTATTATAGCGTTTAGCCTCAAACAGCCTCTCAATCTAATGACTTCTCTGCGATGGTGATTGCTTTGATTTTAATTGGGATGTTCTCGGGGTGCTGCTGCTTCTAATCCAGCTGTCTCCCACCAGTTAGACAAGGGTTCCTCACGGTGAGCCTTTATTTCCACTCTGAAACCCATCGCAGGGTAGCACGGTTGCCCTGTTGAGTTAAGTCACGGGGGATAGTAGGGGAAGGAGCGTTGCCATATGTCACAGAGGGGTGCAGTCATAGGCAATTGAGAGATGAAATATAGAATCCATCAATGTGGTGGAAGTGTCAAATGAAGAACGTCCTCAGTCTCTGGAGACAGAGTTAGGGTATAGTAAAGTACCATTCAGCCTGTCCATCCTTGAAAGACTAAGCCATGACCCCTCTGGGGAAAAAATAAAGAGCAGGGAGGGCTTAGCTGGTGCATGCCTGTCTTCAGACATTTGAATGATCATAGCTGGGGAGAGTTGTTTGTCCTGCTGTCTTGTTGTGAGAATCAACATCGTTGTTACTCCCCAACAACTTTAATACTAACTTTAATACTAACAAGCAGACTTTTTGGTTTTGTTTTTTTCATATACGGTCTTGCAATTATTTCTCCGTGTTTGGCTGTGAAGCCTTTTCTTATTTTTGTCATGCACAAGATACTCATATTAAGTGAAAATCTTACCATCTGCCCAGACACAGCAAATGTATTTTATTTGACAGTATTTTGGCACCAGCAACACAATAAAACAGATAGAGACACTGTAATTGTATTCCACTTTAGATGCTTGATGCTTTTCACAATGCAGGCAGAGAAGATGCGTCCTTCAGAAGGTACACTACGTAATCTGGGTCTCATTTTTTTTTAGTGCAGCAGAAAACTGAAATAATCTTACAAAAGATCACAGGATTTTCATTTTATGAAATTTCAACCAGCCAATTTATTTAGAAGGTTTTTACTTTTGATTATACGAAAGTTGAAATGATGACTTTGCTTCAAGTATGACTAAATATTTAAATGAGCAACATTTAACATGTTATATGTGTTGGGGATCGGGTCTTTAACGTTCATCTGGTGACAATTTATTTGTGCTCAGTTCAGTGAGTTTTATGTGTCGGATGCACGAAGACGCCGTTACCCTCGGCTCAGCTCGCTCTCGTGCTGGCTCACACTCTCAGCGATAATTTTAACTGCTTATTTTTTTAAACAGGCAAACGTAGAAAGGAAAATAACTGTTTACGGTCACAGTCACTTCATTAATTCCAATTAACCTGACAAGCATGTCTTAGATCAGTTTCAAACCTAAAATCATCTTGATGCAAGACTACCAGACTGCTACTGTGCAACCTAGTTGTTTGTTTTATTGACTTACTCATGTTACTAATCTAACTATATTATCAAGTTCATTGTTTTCCTCCAGGGTAAACTGACTGTAATTTACAAAGTTCTTTGTTACTCTCACCTCACACTCAAAGCACTCTTTACACTGCAGGCTGTGACCACGGACTCATTTTTAACCCTCATGCACGCATGCAAACCCAGATCCAAGAGATGTGCCTGAAACATCTATCACTTGTACTAATACACCAAACACTCCAACACAAAGTAAGAAAAAGACAAACTATTGAGTAATTTCAAACTTCTTTAGTTGTTTCTACGTGAACAAATTTCAATCAACACAGGCAAGTCCTGCTTACTCTACTTGAAAAAAAAAAACTGCATTTCTTTAATCAGCCATCATGAAAAATGGCCACCATCTCTGGTTTTCAAAAAGCTAATTAGCTGCATCAAAAGTAATCATAAGCAGTAGATGCACCAATTTTGGTGTTTGCATCCACTTGTGAACAATTTCCCTGTAATGGTACATTATCCCACTTTTGCACTACTTGTAATTGTTCATTACTCAGAAGAAAATTATCACTTTTTTTCTATTGTCCCTATTAGCGAAAAGGGGCACAGACTTATCTTCAGTGATCATGACTCAAAACCTAGAAGCTGCCTTCATCATGTTTTATATAAGAGCTTTTATATTATGACTGAAAGTGGGTGTAGCTTGTATAAGTATGAAAACTGTGATTCTCAATAAAGCGTGAAGTGCCTTTCTGACAAAAGTGGGAACCGCTCATCAAATTCAAACGATACAAAAAATAAAACAGGCATCCATGATGTATTTTTTTATTTTTTTTTGTAATCTACATGTATTAACTTGCCACATGAATTTGTAATACCAGGAATGGGCGAGAACTGTGCCCGAAACTTTAGAATATGAAGAAAAGTATGAGTAATGTAAGAAATAGTAATAGCCTTTGTTTCTCATCAAACCCACAAAAATGGGTTTCAGAGTGCTGCTGCTGCTGCTTTTGCCCCTGAAATTAGCTCTAGCTGGAGGTAACCCCTGCCATTGTGAGTCATTCTGTGCTCAGTCAGTGTGATTAACCAGACTAAAGAGCACTGATGGATGTGTACCGTGATGGATACCCATACACACATACAACGCGTGAAGGTGGTCTTAGCCATTTTTGGTTGGTGACCCCACACAAGCAAATATACAGTATTTCACAGTCCACCGTTGAAGCCTAAATCATCGTCTGCTAGCTTTGACACTACATAGTGATTTTTATTTTCCCTTTAGACAAATGTGTTCAGTTGACAAATTAATGAAAGATCCCCTCGAAAGAACGAGAATGAATGAAAGAAGCCCTAGAGGCTGTAGGTATTCATTATACCCTAAGAACAGGACATTTATCACAAAGATTTAAAAGTTGATAATAAATTTATGTTGAAATTGTATTTTTAAGATGCTATCAGTCATCTTGTCAGACTCCCTAAAATCATCGAAGCATTCCTCTAGATTCCACAGCTAGACAATCAACATGTTTTTCAACGAGCCAAAGTAGACCCCACATTAATTGCCCACACTGCAGAAAGAGGACTCTTTTGTGATGACAATGATGACAGAGATAGAAGTGGCAAAAGCAAAGAAAAATATTCAAGACACTTGCGTGATTTCTTTGGAGCTGCTACTCAAACCATAGCGAAGATACCCTCGGCTATCAGTTTGCACACACAAACACACCCTTCTTTTTGATGATATGTTCCCACTTGCACTTTTGTGTCGAATCGCTCGCGATTTCTCGACTTGCCTTCCCTCTTTTTCCCTTTTCATATCACCTTTGTGTGCTCGGCTTTGTGAATATTTCTCCTCTGAACCTTTCAGTAAATTTTGACAGGGGCATTTTCTGAGCTGATTCCAAAAGAGGAAAATGTAAAGCACTACATCCATTATTAAACAACATCACAACCTGGGAAGCCTCGATGAGGTATTTACATTTTATGGCCTCTGTCAGTCCCTTTGGTAAGCAGTCATATCCAAAGCTTGTGGATGCTGAGCGAGCAAATTGACAAGTGCTTGCTTTGCATTCTTATGCAAATAGATTCTTCTCTTTTTTTTGCATTTAACAACATGTTTTTTAAAGAATAAAATGGAGAATTTTTGTGCTTTTAGCAGACGCATTACTAAACCTACCCCACGGGTTTGCCTGGGGTTAGACGTCATTTACACCAGAGGTTCAGGCGGGTCATGAAAAATGCTGTTTGATACAAATTTTATCTTGCACTTTTTCTGCTACACGTGGTAGATTGTTGCAAATCCTTATAGCATCGTATTTCCCCGGCACTCAATGGTTTCCTCTGCATCATTCCTAAGTATGTGATAGGGGACATTTTTATGATAAATGACAAGGGCATACGTGGCTTAGAGGAAGGTGTGGGATAATTTTAATCATTTTAATAAGTGTTTTAGTGGCCTGTGAAACTGCCAATTTGCTGCCTCATGGGCTGCCAGTGATCTAAGTGGTCAGTTAGGATCCTAAGGTTAAAAAAAGGAAATGGAAAAACAAGTTGCCTATTGTTGAAAGAAGTACTCTCGGACAGCAACGTCATATTTTCATCCCATTGTAATTTGTATGTCTTCTCTTAGGAAGCTTAATTGAAACTACAATCACCATAATTCTTTCAAGGTTAATACAACACATGCTCAATTAAGTATGAGAAAACACACGGTCGTACTGTATTTGAGAAAGCTTTACTGGCAGGAGCCATGCTATTTTCCATGCTACCTAATGATAAGCCTTCTATTCCTCAGTTATTTGTAATTAAGTTTCTTTTCAGTATTTAGCTAGGAAGATGTCAAAGAGGAGAACAGAGGACGGGGGGGGTGATCTAGTGAGCTGGGGGCTGAGGCTGCCCTAGTCCTGAATAAATGCAGAGGGTGAACAGGCTTAGTGAATTTCAAAGTCACCCAGGCGGCTTAATAGCTTTCCTAAATGACTCAGCACATTATTTCCAGTTGTACAGTAGTCCATTACACGGTGCGTTACCATACCCATACAGGGTTTGGTCTCCCTCCCTTTCTGTCCTTCTGGCCCAGGCCTGGCAAGTGTTCAACAAACCACTTGAGCCTGAATGCAAAATTAAGTCCCTTGGCTATAACTTTAGGACAGTTCTGTCTTTTTAGTGCTTACCCAGAAGCCCGAGTCCTGTCGGTGACACTCATAACCCCTTGCACTGCAAGCTCTGATGGCAAAGGTGATAGCTAAAATTGTATTGCATCGGCCACGGGCATGGATGTGGATGGAAGGAGACAGAAAGAAGGAGATAAATAGAGGAGGAGGGAGCAAGAGAGAGCAATTAGCAGAGCTCTACAGCATAATCCCTAGGAGACAAGGCCCATCAATCATGTTACTAATCCTTTGTTTCTCAATAAAGATAACCATGCTGCAGGGAGTTAACATTTTCTTAATAAGTCATCTCACTATAGTACACCTGAAATGCCAGATTGGCCCCGAATTATCCTTATCCTTGATGTATGACATTGAATTGATAAGCGGGCACGGAGACATACTAAACTAACTGTAATTTTGATAATCATAAGACTAGTAGAAGCAGACTAAATGTTAAAAGATTAGAAAATAAGGTTGTCTGGTCAAATTATACGTAGGCTATTTATTTAATAAATTCCCATACTGTAATGGCAGCAACTTTCAAAACCAATACACTTGTCGGCAGTGGTCTCTTGTGTTAAAATCACATGTTTGCCTTGAACTGGACCAATCACAGAGGTGAGCGTTTTAGCATCGCAAACTTTCCCTGGATGAAGGTAAATCATTGTTAATTGTACTTAAATATCTCAACAAATAAGTTTAGGTAGCGTTAACTGAAGATATAATTGGAACCTTTACCTTTAAGGCATGCTCTGGTATCATACAGTAAAAAGAGTTAGCTCAAATATTCATTATGACAGCCCAAAGGCACAGCTTCAAGAATGAACCATCCTTCTGAGGAGCAAAAAAAGGGAATGCCACGAGGCAAATAAGATATCTTTTGGTTCCTAGACTCCCAGCTAATATTGCATGTTTTCTGTTGAAAAAACAACATTTTCTTCAGAAGTCCGTGCGGGTGACCTTTGTAAAATCAAGTCAGCCTCAAATTGAATGAATTCACTGGTGACCTTGAAGGCATCTCTGTGTCCAATTCACTCAGCTCTCCTCTATATGATACTTCTTGCACAGGTAGATCTATCCATCATGTTCTTTTGTTCACCTTTGTGTCAGTGACAACATTTTGCACCTTGTTTTTTCTTCTCCCTATTTCTTTTTCC
>VOQK01029553.1:87509-99468 GCA_015052645.1 Benitochromis conjunctus | reverse complement strand
CATTGTGTTTGCATTGCCTCCCAATAGCACCCACCCAGTTTTTGCCATGCAGCAAGAATCGCTGTGTCTGACCGAAGTGCCGTGCAAAAACAAGGCAGCGGATTATTTTTATTTAATATGACACATTTTTGCACTCATACTTCAGCTGCTGACAGCTTTTCAGCACATTTACATCAAGGGCCATATTAAAGGAGTCTGTGAATTTACTGTGTCATCCTTGAAGATGCATTATGTGCCTTTTTCTTAGCTGAGAAAAAGAAAACGAAGCAGTCTCGGATTAGAATTAGGTTTCAAGCATTTGATCAACTGATGCTTCCATATGGATTTCTGTTTTAAAGGTACACTTGAAGTGGCATTATTGCCTTCCATTAATCATTATTAGGGTAAATATGGCTTATTTGTTCATTCTACATTTTCAATCGAGTCCAGCCTGTGAAATTATGCTGTTTTGTTTCACTTCCTCCAATCTGACAAGCATCTTTTATTCCTGCTAATATAATTTCCTGCTTCTTCTAAGCCATATTGTGATGTGTTGTGTTTAGAATTTCTTTGCAAGTTTTCTTACAATGCCCCTGAGTGCTTTTCTTGTCATTTAAAGCTGAAAGGATTATTGTCTTATGTTTCTTCATTGTGATTTGAGCTTGTTCATTTGTTTCCCAGGTCCATGGGGAAGATGTATGGGCAGTGACTGCGGCCTGGGTGGCAGCCAAAGCCGGGCAGTCTGGTGTGCCCATGTGGATGGCTGGACAACACTTCACACCAACTGCGACCAGGCCCAGCGTCCCTCAAACCAGAGAAACTGTTTCCGTGTGTGCGACTGGCACAAGGACCTTTATGACTGGAAACTGGGTGCCTGGAATGAGTGCGTGCCAGTATCAGCAAGGACCTTTGGGGCCCCACGGCAGTTCACATGCAGTGGAGGCGAAGAGGGCATTCAGACCCGGGAGGTGGGCTGCATACTCAAGTCAGACGGATCTCCAGCAGAGGATGCCATCTGTGAGTACTTTGAACCCAAGCCTCGTCTAGAGCAGGCATGTTTGATCCCTTGCCCTCAGGATTGTGTGGTTTCTGAGTACTCGCCATGGACATCCTGCTCCAAAACGTGTGGAACAGGCCTCAGGAACAGAGTACGCAGTGTCCTAGTCCCTCCGCTTTTTGGAGGCGCTGCCTGTCCCAACCTAACTGAGTTCCAGTCTTGCAAACCAGGGCCTTGCACAGGTCCAGAGGGCATGTACAGTCTCAGGGTTGGATCGTGGAGTCCTTGTGCCCTCCCGCAGACTCGGACAGCTCGCCAAGTTAAACGCAGGAAAGGTAAAGGGCAGGGGCTCCGGGAGAGGGCAGGAGTAAAAGATCCCGAGACTAGGGAGCTTATCCAGAAGAAGCGTACCAGGAACCGCCTCAACCGGCAAGAGAGTCCCTTCTGGGACATTCAGGTGGGCTACCAGAATCGGGAGGTGACCTGCATCCACAGGAATGGGAGCACTGTGGGACGCAAGTGAGTGGCAATATTTTTATGTTAATGTGTTTGTTGTTGGGGGGGAAGGTTGTTTTTTTGTGGCTGTGTATTTGTGTGTGTGTGTGGGGGGTTTTTTTTGCCTCAGCATAAATTCAGCTTCCTTTCTTAGGTATTACTGAAAAACAACGAAAGCATGTTTCCCCTGCCTTTCAGGCTTTCTGCCTAATGTAATCAATATCTCTCTTTTCATATTTTCTTTGTGTTGCTGACTATTGATCCCTCTACGTATTTGTATTTTTATCCATTTATTTTTGTCAGAAGGTCAACCTAGACTTTCATGTAGCTTTAATCCTTATGTATACTTGTCCTTCATCTGGTGAATTTCTTACAGCTGAACATGAAGCCAAATTTGTCCTCCTGAAAGTTTTTCTTCACCCTGTCATGAAGTGACACACAGGGGAGGATGTTTATCCGCTGTGTCTTTGTCACCGCTGTGCTGTCAGAGCAATGAGGCACAACTCCCCGTACACTGTATTTCATGTCAACTTCTGAGGATGGAAGTGGAAAAGAAAAACTCCTTTTGTGACATAAGATCAATCTGAACTATGAATCTGTGTGGTACTTTTTGGAATATGGCAATTTTCAGTGTTTTGCCCGGTGGTTTTGAATCAGATGTTCTATGAAAAACTGAACCAATCAAGCGTCGCTCAAAATGCCACCAAAAGGATGTTTCTCTTGCAAAACAATGAAGGAACAAGGTTATAGTAACTAAGGATATGAGTTAAAGGCACAGTTTACACAAACAAATCAAGCTTTGCCCAAACAATTCATTCATTGCAGTGCAGCCTCAGTCATCTATATCCTTACAGGCCCCTCTGGGTGTGGATGAGCCTATATTGGACAAACATAGAGAGCTCTCTGACAATGCCTTTCGGAGCAAAAAGCAGGGAATGTGGTGTATATCATAGCCAAACACTATCACGAGGCCAAACATGGCTCCCCTGCCACTCTGCATTTCATTGGACTTTAATGTGTACCTCTTCCTGCCAGAGGGTGCAATCTATCAAAGCTGCCTTCTCAGAGAGAGATGTATTGGATCTCTATATTCAATATACGAATCATGGTGAGCTGAATGATGATTTTTAGTTTAAACTCTTCCCAATAAACAATTTTATATGCAATACAGAAAAACAGAATACTCAGTACAGAAATTGTAACTTCCATACATTTTACTATCCAGCTCAGGATTGTGCAGGGGCTAGAGCCTCTTCCACAGTTATTGCGCAACGAGTGGGGTACCCAGAGATAGCCCACACAGACATAAGGAGAACATGCAAAGTGCACACAGTAAGGCCCGGGCCAGATGGTGGATTCAAACCTGGCACCTTCTTGCTGTGAGATGACGATGCTAACTACTACTACTTTGCCTCTAATCCACGTCATACTATCCAAAATATGTATATAGGATCAGGAAGTCAATTATCACATGCTAAATGCCCTAATATAAATGACAAAACCTCCATTTTCTCTCACATTCTGATGAATGCTACGAATTCAAAGTGTTAGCAGGTCTGTAGACATGGCCAAAATAAATCAGGAAAATATAGATTTCTCAGCTTCTTCCTGATGTGTTGTGCTGCTTGTTTTCCAGTCAACTCGGTCTCATTAGAAAACATGAAATAGTCACAAACAAGCATACTCCAAGCTGCTTTGCAACCCACCTTCATTCCAGGTCCTCCTTTTTGTGCTGTTTGATAACATCATCAGTGTCAGATCTGTTGTCATGCTCCTGCTCTGCTCTGTCCTCGTCTCTTGTTGCTGCTCCCTCTCCCCACGTCCAGGTTTCCAATTATGCACATAGAAGGGTCGGGGCAATTACTGCAAATGGAAATCTTTTTATGCTTAAGAGTGAACTGCAGAACAACACGGCATGTCCACATAACAGAAAAGTGGATAATCTAGTATCATTATGTGTGATTTAAGAGTCAAGTTACTAAAAGAAACCTCTAAAGATATAGATAAATTGGTTTGAGAGACATCCATTGTGAGTTGGAGATAAAAGAAGTCAGTAATTGTAAAGCAATATCATAAAGTGAAAAATTGGAACCACATCAAACAAATCACTACTCAAATAGGTCACTATATTACACCTTCAGTGGGTACTTTTACCCAAAATACATGGTTTAACTGTATGAGTGCTTCCACTTATACTGCTAAGCCGATGGGGAATCTAATCTTTTGCCCTGACATTATAGCTGTGAGCTACACTGTCTGACTCAAAATAAGATAGATCAAATAGCTCTCAGCTCCATCTCACTCACTCTAGTTCCTGCCTGAAATGCCCATCAAACGTTTACTCCCCTCTCTGCTAGAGATCACCGTATTTGATAGAAAGGCATTGCTTTCCTTTCACAGTATCTTTTTAACTATGATTAATTACCACAGATACTCTAGCAGTATACTGTTCTCAGAACTTAAATCCATTAAGTACATCAGACTTATGGTTCCCCAGTAAATTTTGGGCGGTGCTAAAGTCTAATGTCCCTCCCACAGACTCTGTTGGGAAGAAGCTATTTTTTCTGACTGGTTAATTGATATTATGACTTATTATCTCTAATGAGCTCATGAACACTTGTGTACATTTTGTATCCTAGGGAGATCAGATATGATTGCATTGCTGTAGCGAAATCAAAAAGCCAAGCTGAGCGACTGTGGCTAAAGTTTTAGAGCAGGTCACTGGGAGGTCCCCAGCTTATCTACGCCACACGTCAAAGAGTCAAAATACTGAACCTCAACCTTAGTCCAACGCATCCATCAGTTCAGGTGTGTGTGCTGGGTAAGACAAGTGTTGTATGCTAGGTGTGATTTGCTGTTTTTTTCCATCTGGTCTACACATCTATTTCACAGCTTACTTATTTTGATCCTGGGTGGGGACATAATTTACCTGTACTTCAAAGTGCTTAATGCTGCTTTAACAGCTGTATGATGGAGATGCTTTTCCACTGCAAGTTGAAACTGTTTATATTGCAAGCCAAGTGCAAGGCTTTCAGCAGCTAAGCTCATCTGGAAATGCAATAACAGTTTAAAAGAAAGTAAAAAAATTAAAAAGAGAATACATCTTCTGTCCGTTCTAATGTTTACATGTCAGGACACAAATAAAAAATAGTTAGTCTTTACCAGGATGTAAACTTAGATAAATACAACCACAGATGAATGACAACACATGACATGTTACACTATTTCAAAATGTATTTAACTATTAAGCCAAAATGCAGAAGCAGTGTGTGAGACTAAGTGCACCTAATGATTCAATAGCTAGTACAACCACTTTTAGCAGCAATAACTTAAAGTTTATAGTGTTGCTGCTAAAATTTCTCTACATCATTTCAGTCAGGTTGCAGTCTGAACTTTGATTGGGCCATTGCAACATTGCAGATCATTTCCCTGTTTCTGCCACACTTTAGCTGTCAGAGACATTTTACATAGTAGTATTTATAGTATGCATAGGAGTATACAGAGTTTGTGGTTGACTTAATGACTGCAAAGTAATTGAAGGCATTGAGTGGTGTGGGCTTCTTTTATAGCCTAAATCATTACCCCTCCACCACAGTGTTTGACAGTTGGTGTGTGGTGGTTGTGCTAATATGCAGTGTTTAGTTTTCTTCACACATGGTAGTGTGCATTATGGCCAAACATGTCCACATTGGTCTTATCAGTCCAAAGGACATTGTTGCCAAAGTCTGTGGTTGGTTCAGATGTAATTTTGCAAAACTAAGCCATGCTGCCATGTTATTTTTAGAGAGAAGAGGCTTTCTCCTGGCAACTCTTCCAAATAAGACACAAGCCTTTTTCTAATGTATCTCTGGGAGCTCGATGTAGCTCTTGGGTTTTCCGCTATTTCTCTCAGCATTGCATGTTCTGACCTTGGGTTGATTTTGCTAGGGCATCCATTCCTGGCAAAATCGTAAACAGTCTTTAATTTTTTGAATTTATGAATAATCTTTCTCATTGAAGAAAGAGAAATGGTCTTATAATCCTTCCCAGATTAATGTGCTGAAGATCATTCACAGTCATTGGTGATGTCTTTCCTTCATGGCACGGTGTTATGATTCAGTCTACCAAAACTTCTTCTTTTTTTTTCTTTTTTTTAAGTTTCAATATACTTTTACACTGCTTCTGCATATTGGCTTAATTTTTGGTAAATAATTAATGACATGGAGTAATATATTGTTCATCTGTGGTGGAATTTGTTTAAAGCCTGTTAAGAATATGATTATTTTTATTATGTCCTGATACCTGAAACCTTGTGCTTTCTTTTTACCATGGCTATAGATCTACAATGATCCATGAATAGCTTTCATTATGCTACCAAGCAACAATGGGCTATTTTAGTGAGAACTGCAGCTAGCTAAGTAAGGAAAAAATGAAATGGATTCAGCAGGTTATGAAGAATCCTCACAAAAGAAAAGAAATCCTGGAAATAGTGGTAAAAAGAAGGCAGAGGCTATCATCAAAGCAGACTGGAATATACTATACTATATTTTTCAATTTATTTAGTTGCATTTTGAGGTTATTTTATATTAGATATTGAAGAACTAAAATGTTGCTAGAGTATGTGAAAGGGTGAGTAATTTCTGGCATATTAAATTGCATTTAACCTTTTGTATTGTCATTTTATTGCATCCCCTGTGGGACAGAATAATAGGAAATTATTATTAAATAATTAAATTACTGAGAATGTTACAAAAATGTTTTAATGATTTTTGCAATCTAACAGTTAAGTTCAAGTTCCAAACTTCAACTTCTAGTTAAAAAATGTAATTATTCTAGAAACTTTAGATTGACAGCAGCAATGAATAACAACACACTAGCAGCCTCCATAGTCCACATAGTCTACTGTGGTTCCTCATCTTTTTTACGAGTTCTCCACAACTCTTACTTATTCACAAATTACAGACTGGTTGTTTGTATAGTATGAAAAGTGCTGCATAAATGTATGTGTGAATGGATGCAAAGTAAAGTACAGCCCATAACTACAGCACATTCACCGAATGTAAATACCACCACGAGGCTGTTGAAAGCCTGCTGTCTGACTGTGGTCGTAATGCCTTCCTACCTGGTTTGAATACTTGCAGCTTTCCAAAACACGCTTGTGATCATTTTTTATGCGTAAGATTGCATGGACATAGTAACATAAAGTTTTGTTTTTCTGCTGTCTCTATAATTGCAGCTAAAGTCATAGTACTAAATAAATGGAGGTCCATCTCAATTTTTAACCTCGATGTGTAACCACAAAGGCTTTGTGTTTGTCTGAAAATTACATCATCGTAAAACAGAACATTTTATTTTCTAATGTCTACTGCACATAAAGAACACTTTGAACTAAAGTCTGGCACCTTCTCACATCTAAAGACGTTGTGTCATAAGCCAGAGTTTTTCTTCACAGACTAAGATTTTACAAAGACTGAGGTTCTTGCAGGGTCACAGCAGTTAACTGGGTTCTAAAACTCAAAAGATGTTTTTACTTCAAGCTTCATTCCCCCATTCAATACGCTTTTTTTTTTTCCCGATGCCTAAGCACTTTAAAACTAACATTTGCCGCCCACACTCCAGTGAGGGCAGCTGTGGGTTCAGTATCTTGCCTGAGGATAATTTGACATGCAGAGTAGAGGATCGAACCACCTTCAAATTGGTAGCCAACCAACCTCTACCTTCTTCATAGCCGCCCGTGGTGAAAACATACAAGAAAAACAGATTGTAAATGGAACCAACTTTTGACCACAGCTGCCAGTATCTGCGCAATTGTTTCTTATCGAAATAGCTGCTGACAATATTCAAGTGCTTGACCTCAGGGAGGACAGAAAACATACTGACTAACTTAATACAGCTGACAAAATTCAAGAAATCTTTACACCCAGTGTTCAAGATAACATGCATGCCCTACAACTTTACTGTCATTATCAGCAACACCAAAAAATACATATAAAAGTTGTTTAGTGTAAGGTCAGCATGAAAGTTTCATTGCTCGTGTACTAACTTTGGCATTTTATAAACAGGGTATATTTTATTGACTCTTCAAAGGTTGTGCTCACTGAGATCTTACAAATCCGAGGATGTGGTGCACGCAGTCTGGACAGTTTAGTTTAAGTTGCGTATTACGCCTGTAAGACTTGTGAAATCCCAAACAGGTGTCAATAAGTCTCTGTAACATGCATTGGTGTAAACCTTTGCTGTCTTTATTAAGTGAATGCAAAGTAATCAATTATTCTTTTAAAGAGCTGCTTCTTCTGATCCATCCTCTCGCTCTCTGTTCCTTGACAGACATTAAGTTAAAATGTCGTCACTGCTCCCTTCAAACTTGTACTTGGGGCTTTTGCGACGGCTCTGATCTCTTAGAAGGATTTGGTGACACTGCCAATAGAGCATGCCTCTATTCATATCACATTTCAGTCACACGCCACTTGTACTCTAAGATTTAATCAATTATGTACTAAATCTATTCATTAATGCTTTGTTTGCGCCAAGCTCTCAGCACTAACTGGGATCAAATATTTCAAAGGAGCCGTGAAAACAACTCACATGCCCTTAGGAACATAAATATTAATCCTTGACTTGTTTATTTCTTGTTCTAAAATATTCATAGTTGTTTTTGCCACTTGCAGAAAAAAAAAAAGTGGAACAAACTTCCCAGTGCAGCAAAAAAAAAAACCAAAAAACAGTCGTATGCGGACGGGATGCTCTCCAAACATCTTGCTCACTTCATTTCCAATTTCGTTTGATGAACATCTGTCAGTGAGTCGCTTCTTTCTCTGTTGCCCACAACTCATCCTAAACAGGCCAATTTCTTATAACTTGTGCTGCTGTCCTGTTGATTGGGCTTGTTTCTTACTTAATTTGATGGAGAAGGTCATACGTGGATGGACTCATTTTATTTTTATTTTTTTTTAACACTACATCCATCCCTCAGATATTTTTCTTTTATTAAAAAAAGGCTACTTTAATCCCTTTGACCCACACAAATGATGTTTTTTGGTCATTTGAGAAGAACTCTGTTTTAATGAGTGAAATTCAAGTAACAAGTGTGTACAGGTGTTGTTGTCTGACTGCCTGCATCTTGTGTGGGAGCTGTTGGAGTCCGTTACTGAAAGTAGATGTATTAAACATACATGCTTAAAAATGAGCATTTTTCAGACGTCATCTTACTTATTTAAATAGAATCTGATTGTGTCCTCATTCTGTCTGGATGACTGAGATGAAGAAATAATGACTTCTTTTCGCAACTTTGAAATCTCCACAAAAATGCTCGGGCGTGCAGACAACAAACGGCAAAGACTCAAAGGATCCAGTTGCTGAGAAAATGGGTCACTGGCTGCATTAGGGGGCTTTTTAAAAACACAAGAAGTTCCATCTGAGACAGGAAATCGAGCCATCACCCTCTGTGCGTCACATTCACTGTTTAAATTCCTCATTGTTTTCCTCCCAAGCAAGATGAGCCGGCACACCGAGCGTGTTTGGCAGAAAAACAGAACTAAGATTTTTTTCACAGTGTCGCTCCGGTAGCACTTCAAAGACTGCAGAGGTGTTTTAATCTGTGAAGACACAGGAGTTAAAAGAAAAAAAGACACAGCACAACTGAGCTCATACATTTCGTGATTTATACCAAAAGTCTGAGTTGCTGGAGGTGAAGTGTGGTGGCAACGTCTAAATGAGAGGTTTCTAAATGAAGCAGAGCTGTAATTAGCACTAATAGCTCGTCAGCTGCTTTGCCTCAAGGGGAGAGACATCGAGAACGAGTACCAGAAAGCAGTCGTCTATAGTTAGAGCAAATTTCTAATGATTCGGAAGGGACCCAAAGAGGACGGGTTATTCATTACGTCTAAATACTGTTTAGATGATCAAAAGATGTTTGTGAACGATTGATCAGAGGTTGTTTTGGCTGTCTTAACACTTGACACTTATTGGTACACACACCGTGCCACACCATTCCTTTTTTTCTCTTAATGTGAAACTGATTATGCAGTGTGTATGCTAATGAGAAGCTAATGACAGTTAAGGGCACGGGGGTTCAAAGCTTCATGTGTGGTGTCACACATGTTGATGCAAAGTCTTACGCCAATAGGCAACTTGGCACATTGACATTAAAATAGAACTGAGAGCTTGCTGAAAACTTCAGTGCCATTGTAATGAGGCATCAGCAAGCTGTACACCGCATGACTTGGATGAAGAAGTAGAATAGTGAAATGTTAAGTGGATTCATTAAGTCAGTGAATCCACAGGCGGTTTTTAACAATGCTGATATCCAGTATTTTTTATTAAGAAAAATATTTTAACACATTATATTCTAATATATGTAGCAGCTTTCTTACCATGAATGCTCTATCTGTATGCTAAACATGGGCCTATAGCCAACAACTGATTACCCTGCTCTATAACTGGCATGACTCATAATATTCCTTCACAATTTTTCTTTTTCTTTCTGAAAAAAAAAAATGAACAGCTTAAGCTGGATCTTCCATACTCATTTTCAGTTCCCTTTTTTCTTTGACTCTTCTGGCATAGCTTTGCACGATTCACAATTCAAAGTAATCATTCTCTATCTTATACTTCTTACATCCTCTCGGTTCATCCTCTCTCTGAAACAAGCTGTTGCCCCTTGCAAACAAAAGGTTTGAATAGCAGGTGGGTGGGCTTCTTCACGCGCAGCCAGAGATTAGGGTTATCGTCTCTCATTAGCATCACACAGAGCCAAAAGTAGGGAAAAAAACTGTCTCGAACTGAGTGTTTAAAGCAGTCTGTGGCCTGAGCTTTTGGTTGTATGAACTCATGTGTTTATGGCCATTTCCAGATTGACCAGGAACCACTGCAATATATGCAGAGGTTCCAAATGTTTTAAACATTTGGATTACGTGCTACTTTATATAAAGTATTATGTGAATTTAACTATTTTTCCTTTAAGTTATCGTCTTGTATCTTGTCTGAACATTCAGTTATTATTTAATTTAATGTATTTTTTTTTTGTAATGCTACCACTTTAGACAGTTAAAATAGTATAACCTCTGTCTGTGGTAATGCAGTGGCAGTTATGAACACAGTAACCTTCTGCACCCATGGTGTCACAGCATCAGCAAACTAACAAAAAGATAAACGAAACGCAACCTGAGCAGCTGAACTAAACTGAACAACCCTGTATGCCAGAAAAACATTTGAGATTAGTTATTTCAGTTCTAAGATTTTCATTTTACAAGAGAAATAATGTGAATAATAGTCTAAACTATAGATAGATCGCAACAGTGTGACTTTATATAGCATTAATGTTCTTATGATGTCACTAAGACTTTAATGTCATTCCTCTTTATCTTTTCCCAGCATGTGCTTAACAAGGGACCTTCCTCTGACCATCCAGTCATGCGTTCTCCCCAAAGACTGCAAGCTTACCGACTGGACCATTTGGAGCCCCTGCACCAAAACCTGCATAAACCCCGAGTCTCCCAGAGGCAATCGGACTCGGACCAGACAGGTGCTCCAGTTCCCCGTGGGCGAGGGGGCGGAGTGCACACCCCTGGAGGAGTTTGAGTCTTGTGAACCTCAGGGTGAATCCATACCACCCTGTGCCACGTGAGTTACTCCCGATGATAGTGAAGAGATGCAGGGAGCACAGCTGGGAGTGAGCAGGCACTTCTGCATGTGATGTTGTGATGATACCCACCTCTTTAGCTATTGCATGGTTAAGAAAGACTGCAGAGATTCATATAAGGCCCAGGCACAGACACAGCGAACCCAAAGTGTCTGGTATTCAACCTGGATGAGACTGCACATGCTTCCTGCTGAGTTCCCTTTACACACACCACCCGGCTAATTTGCTCTTCTGGGTGGCCTGTGTGTTTATTTGCGTGTATGTGTGTAAGTGAGACAGCATATTGAGATAGATTAGTTTAAGTGCTTGGGCTGGTGCCAGACACAAAGTAAAGACAAATGGATGGAGACTGTAAGGATATTCTAATTCTAGAAGATTACACACACCCATACATTAAAACATTCAAAGCATTCTCACAGATGGTTCAGCATATATCTCCTTATAAGTGTGCCTGATCCTAATCCCATCCCGGATGTTTCTGTTGGGGATACTAGCGGAGTAGACAATTAAATTGTGGCTTCATCTGCTAGTTGACACCAGAAACAGTGGTCAGATAGACAAACTTTTTATTTTTTGTCAATGCCTGTTAACTCTTGTTTCAAAGAGGGCTGCAGAGGGCAGCATCAGAAGGCTGTATCCAAAGGATAATCTCTTGACTTGATCAATACAGCACCACAAGAAAGAAAGCTGCCAGTGCAAGCAATATTAGTGTTAGCCCCATTTGACAAATTTATTTAAATGATTTCAACACTATATTAAGCAACTAATTATTGTCCATCCTTGTCACTGATGTGTCTGAACATCTAGTCGGTTTTCAGAGACACAGCTATAAAATGATGCTTCACATCCTTGTAAAGGCTGCATAGTAA